>JBCFYV010000815.1:0-67673 GCA_039000515.1 Timema cristinae
AGTAGTAGTAGAGTATCAGGAGTAGTAGTAGTAGTATCAGGAGTAGTAGTAGTAGTATCAGGAGTAGTAGTAGTAGTAGTAGTAGTAGTAGTAGTATCAGGAGTAGTAGTAGTAGTAGTAGTAGTAGTAGTAGTAGTAGTAGCTCACGCCGAAAATGTCAGAGCTACGTAAATCGAGTTATCAAACCATTCTCTCATTAATTCGAAGAAAACAAAACTCTTTCAAATGTTTAGTTTTATCTATTATGAATTTTTCATTTGTGCATTCTCACACCTGTGTTAGTTATCAATGATTATTATTAGTATGTAACAAAAAAATTAAGAAAAAACCATGAATATTATAAACATGCAGTATCATTCTTATGGAGAAATGCTGTAGAATTACAATGGTTGTACTGGTTTTAAAGGTATTTGTTTGTTATATGTAAATTACTCAATTATTATTTGGGGTTTAACAATAATAACCTTTAAATGATCCATCTCTACGCCAATGTTAAAATATTCAGAAACGATTGAACAAGCTTAAATTAATATTTTGAAATACTGTTACTTAATAATTAGTTCCAGGCTGAACTTTAAACATGAATCAAACTATAAACCCTTGAGAAACCATTGATATTTTTCTCACATCAACAAAAGTAACGATGGACTAATTTAGTGGACCCATAAGAAACAAACAATTAAAACCTAAGTACCAAATAAAACCTAAGTATCAAATAAAGCTTATGAGTCAAAGCTTAGAACAAAAACATATCAATATGCACTTGAAAATCTGTGGTGAACAATAATATAATATTATGTGATAAACGAGTTAATACGAATAATAAGTAAAAAATTAAAGAATCAAATAGACAAAGCTATAATTTATGCATTTTACTGAGGATTACTCCATCTAGATATCATATTCTGAAAATTATAAATGACATATGGACACGGGAATCAAACCTGGGACCTTTGGCTTAGTACGCCAATGCTCTTACCACTGAGCTATCCAAGAATCGTCTCGTGGCCAGGGTCATTCTTCGCTCATATTTTAAGGCAGAGTCTATGATGGACGTGCGTAAATCGTTGGCTACAAATAATTGTACAAATGGCTGCAATAAGCCAACTACCAAGTCGGTGGTGGCTGCGTTATCTGATAGCTCGTGATCTTAATAAAATCACACATGGTAGACGATGATTTACGAACGTCCATTATACCTTAAAATATGAGTGAAAAGTGACCATGGGCACGGGACGAATCCTGGATAGCTCAGTGGTAAGAAGAGCATTGGTGTACTAAGTCATAGGTCCCGGGTTCGAGTTCCATGTTAAGATTTCAATTTTCAGAATATGGTATATAAATAATTAAAGGTTATTAAAAGTTTTATTTGTAAATAAAATAAGGCTAAAGATAAACAAAATACTTTATACCTTTGGGCTGATAGAGGACGGGAGTAGAAAAAAAGGCTTATAAATAAAAACGAAGCCATTTAGATGCATCAAAGTGCTTTTTGGTACTTTAGTCCTAAACAATATTCGTGAAATAAGAATACCTCTAATTCAAGAATATTTTTATCATTGATAATTCTTTATTCAGTTCACTGTAGGCAGAGTCCATAAAAAATTAATGTGTCTTAATGGAAGCAACGAATCATTAACAGTTGGCCATTCCTTTTTTATGAGAGAAGCGGATAAAAGTGAATCAGTCGATATCGTATATCAACCTTCCCATCCATCTCAACCCTACGCCAACATTCCAAGTAATGCGAGTTCCTTGTAAGACAGTGAGTGGTGTAGAAAAACATGAGAAACCCGTTTATTCTCAGAATAGAGAAACAATGCACTAATGGTTAGCACTAATGGTACACTAATGAATAATTTTTTAAGGAGTGGTAGGCTAGGAAATAAATTGATTTCTTTAATTGTACTTCCTAGACCCATCAGTTATCAGTACTTATAGTAGCTTAAATTATAATCCAAACATACAATCTAATCTTAGTGACTAGTGACAGCACTGGCTACAAATGATTTAATAAAGATATTATAACGTAACAAGCTAATGACAGTGAATAGTATCAATACTGGATATAAATTGTTTAATATGTGTTATAAGGTAACAGACTGATGACAGTGAATACTATGAATGCTGGGTACTAAGTATTTTAAAAAATATGTTCCAAAGTACTAGGCTTATGACAGTGAATAGTATCGATACTGGAAACAAAGGATTAATATATATAATATACTAATGTGACAAATAGTATCAACACTGGATACTAAGGTTTTAATATACAGGATGTTCCCGGGTTTAAACGGCTAAACTTTGAGAAACGGTAGTGAATCAAACAACTAGTCCGAAATGTATTTTGGAGATTTATTGTTTTTGCTTCTTTTTTCTTTACTATCTTAACTAGCAATTAAATAATACAATAATTATTATTTGTTTGAATTTCTATAGCAATGATTCTTTTCCTTTGCTTGTAGCTGTGATAATGAAGTGCCATACATATTTATTTTAAAAGGCTAGGCCTGGTTTACACTCTCAGAAAAAATGTAAATACATATTTAAGGATCTTTAAATTCTTCAATGTCTCAAATGTCTTCTCGCAGCAATTATCTCCTCCAATTTATCTTCCCTCTTATAGGCACGATATCCTCCTTTTCTTCAATCTGCTCTCCTACATACATCTCTGAACCACAGGAGTGACCTAGAATTCGTATCTGCTAAGTAAATAGCAGGAGTCCCTTCATACACGTCATCTGCTGTCTCAATCATTTCTAAATGTGGTTCTATATATTCTGGAAGTACATATTGACAAGAACGATTGTGCCTATTCTCGATCTTACCTAAACACAAGTAGTAGCTCTCTCATAGCATAGTTGATCAACCCTCATGATCGTTAGATGCTTATTTAAGAACACTACTGCACTCATTGGTGATTCCCAGATATCACTATTTTCGCATTCACCAGCCTCTGTGATATCTTCCCACCTCTGGTATTATATGGTTCCTGTAGACCAATTATGTCTTGCTGCAGGTCCCCAGCACCTTCCTGATCTCATCCATTACCGTCGCTTCCCACATAGCATTCAACACCCCAATGTTTAATTTTTCAACTGTATCCATTATGGGTTATGTGTAAAAAACATAACATTTGGGCCGAGCTTCCTTCGAGTCAAAAGCTGTGCAACCTTTTGCTTTTACAAAATGCCGCTAAAGCTCCCGCCTTGGTACGTGAAATAGTATCAATCGTGTGAGGAGGCCTCGTCTTAAAATGAAATGCTCTGTGCTGTTTTCTTTAACTACAGCGTCTGTCTCTGTCTAATCTTATCCTCTTTACACTTTCCCCACCACCCCATATCTACCACCCCATGTCAGGAGAAGAGAAGCAACGGAAACGAAACCTATCTCAAGGTCAAAAGGAAGAATGCGCGGCTGATCGCCCTACAGAGTCCAGCCGTCAGCCTGTATGTTTATTTTGTGGTATTTTGCTAGCCTGAGATTCTCGTGAAGGGTTCACAAACAAGCACAATCAATTCTTGATTAGATGGTTTAACTTGTCTTGAAACCGTATAACCCGAACGGGTAGTAGGACGCGATGCTTTAAAAAAAACCAATTGTCTTGAACACACACTTTTATACATGTCACTTTATTTAGGGAAATGTGATATTAACTATACAATAATTAATCACGTGTAGACCAAATTTATATCTTACCTCATTTAGTTGATAACAGTGGCGTCGGAACCGAGGAGTATAAGGAGTTCCATCACACGGCCCTATACACCCAACCCCTCTTAGATTTATTCTATCGGAGAAAAAGGTTTAGTAAATAATTATAAATAAGGTATAGTATACATAGATAATCGGTTAATTGGTCATGTGTAACCTATTTTACACTCTTAATTAATTTTAATTTTAGGTGCCTATTCAAGCTATCAGTAATTTCCTCTGATTATTCTAGCTGACAGGAAAAGAGGAAGGAAAGTTTTTGATTAAATGCACCCGTATTTGTTTAGATAAAGGGCTGTGGATAAACTATCTTAGTATATAAACTATAAACTTTCCCACGCAGGAGGACAAAATATTTATTAATATTGGATACCTTAGCAAGCTATTTTGCGTTCTACTTGGTTTATTTTAGGGGAGACTTCAATTCGATCTATAATACATACGGGTAATACGGATATATCGAAGTGAGTGTTCATAGAAATAAGAATATATAGAAAGAGGGCGGGGATAGGGGTGTTGGTTGAGGGGAGTTGAGTGTGGTTGTTTTAGAGCCCAAAAACAATTAAGATGTATTTTTCATCAACAAAGTGGGGGTAGTTAGAGATCTTTACTTGAGTTTACTATTGTTTAAACAGTAAACAAGATAGTTACATTATTTGGCAAATTAAAAATAAAATCGCAACTCCAAATAGTTTCTGAAAGCATCCAATTTACAAAAATATGACAGTGGAAGCACACTTCAAATATCTTCTAGACGGGGGATCCAAAGTACAGAAGTTACAAGTCAATAGTCAATCCAATCTATTACTTATATAAGATTCATACTTTGAACAAAATACTTCATGAGGCTATACAGACTAGACAGCGTTAAATCCAGTTGGGTATGTCTCACACTCAGGTATGGATTCAAGGGTATTGGGAATAAGGGGCCATAATCCCCCCCCCCCCTTCAGCTATTTTTCAAAAATTTAATTGACGGATTGAAGGGTGCTGTGCTTCTCTGCAGAAATACGTCCAATGTGTTCGAACAAAACATGCTTCACCTTGTTTAACCCGAACCCTGGCTTTCCCGCACACTCCCCTCCTATCTCACCCCTCCTTTGTGTAATAAACAGTGTGTTATTAACTAATGATTTTATTTTCGTATTTTTACTAAAATATAGTCACCTGAATTAGGCATCTTTATTTTTGACAGTTATTTTTATATTAATTTAAAAATTATAATCACAAAGGAAACAGTGGCTATATCTAGAAATTAAAGATGGCAACCAAATCCAAGATAACATATTTATAACCAATATAAGTTTAATCAGCAACTATTAGGTACAAAATATACATAAAGAGCACCAATTTGAGCTTTGGAATTTTTTTTTTTCCGGGAGTAAAAATACTACTGGGGCACGGACCAACACTTTATTGGTTCCTAAAGGTATTGCTTTTGTGGTGTAGCCCCCTATCCCCCCCTTGAAAAAATCCTGGATCCACCACATATCTAATTGTATTGATATATTGGGTTATTTTCAACCATTGCTTTAAGGTGATTTAACATTGATAAATAATTGCTTTGTATTTAATCTTTTATTTATCCTTCATGTTCTTCAGGAGAGGGGGGGGGGGGGGCGAAGGCTTGGACCCACTGGATCCCCTTGTGTGTACGCCTATGCTCTAGAGGGATCTTATTTTTAAAATTTGCTAGAAGAGGGTCACTCCAACTTTATTTCAGATACAAATAATTTTAAAAATCCAGGTGATGACTCCAAATTGATTCTAAAAACATCCGATTACCAAAAATGTCCAGGTGAGGATAATTTCAAATAGCATTTGAAGACATAAATTAACTTTTCAACTAAAGGCGAGGACCACTCCAAATGGCTTATAGAAGAATCTAAATTAAAAAAAAATTAAAAAAATGGAGATGACTTCTCCAAATAGCATAAAAATAATTTGATTTTCCAAATTTGGGGAGGAGGATATTTACAAATAACTTTTAGGGACATCCAAGTTTCAAAAATGTATCTTGAAGAGGGGTAGAGTAAGGTAGGAGGTGAAGGGGGGAAGGCAACTTCTCAAAAAACTCCTTTTTTGCTTACGGCCCCCACCACCCCGTTTCTTCACAAATAACGTTACGCCGCCACTGGTAGCAGACAATCCTTGCAACTGATACAAAATGATGGTGCGTGCAGCCCTGAACTTTTTTTAATTGACCTACTATTGTCAACCAGAGAAGCTACGGCGTAGAGGTTTACAAGGGTGAAAGTTGAGAAATTGAATTTTATAGCTAGATTTTCATAAATAAGGCATAGACTAGAAGTTTTTTGATACAGTAGTGATGAATTTTTATTTATATATATATATGGTAGATCTTAAAAAGACTTTCCTAAAATTTTACTATAGACAGGGGTGGACTAAGGTGCAGGAGAAACAAGTGGACGCTCGGGGCAGTTGCCGTAGGCGAAATTTAGTAGCTTGCAATAATTACGGCAAATACTGTTTTTATAGTATTTATATATATTTTTACTTTCTCTCCATATTACAGGTAGAGAAAGTATGGTGATCGTCAAAAAAAATCTAACTCGAGATTTTGATTAATCTTGACGTTTCATGACTCCCTGATTCCGAAAAAATGGTTATTGAATTCCGTCTGTCTGTCTATTTATACCTCCAATTAGAGCCTAAACTATTTTACCGACCGAGCTTAAACTTGGTATCTAGTGTTTTCATAGGGTTTCCCGAGGCGTTTTTGTAATTGGACAACCACCCCTAAAATTAAGGGTAGTTTACTGAAGGTAAACAAGAGAAAAAGTAGATTTTCTCAAAATCGGCTCTAACGATTTTGATTAAATTTCATTTTTAAATATTAATGAATATTTCAAACAAAATAGCTACTCTCAATATATCGGCAAAATGACTTTAAGGGCTCCGGTCTGATGCGTAAATTATAATTTTTTATCATATCTCTTAAACTATTTGAGATATGAAATTACTTATCATTACAAATATGTATGTCTATTTATAATTCAAATATTTTATTGGAAACATATTTTTATAAAATCAATAACTTCCAAGCTATACGTAAATATATATATTATTTAACTTTTCGAACACTAAAAAAATATTCTTTGTAATGCCGTTTGTCTGTGTGTCTATTACAACTTAAAATTAAGAGTAGTTTTTAAAGGACGTAAAGAGGAAAAATAGGTTTTCTCAAAATCTGCTCTAACGATTTTGATTAAAATTCGTATCTAAGCGTTGATTAGGATTATAAATAAATTAGCTATTTTCATTTTCCCAGGAAAATGACTTTTAAGATACTTTACAGAAGCGTTAATTTCCGTATCTCCGCAAATATTTGAGATACTAAATTCATTACAAAATTGTAGTACTATTAGAAATAAAAAAACTTTGATTTGACATATATTTTTTATAAAACCAACAGTTTCTGAGATATTGGCAAATATATCCTATTAATACAATTTTGTGAGCTTTAGTTGTAAAGATATACTTCTTAAGTTTTAACGCAATAATTACCCAATGCCATGGAGAAATTAAATATAGGTAAGTCTTTCAAAAAGTGTAGGTTATATTTCCTTAAACCCCTTAGGAGAAATGTTTGTACAGCAATGATCTTGATCCATTTTAGGCTCAATAGTCAATATTTACATTTTTTACTGGCGAAAATTTATAAATGAAGAATTTAATAGCAATGCAATGGCTTGAAGATGTTCAACACCTAATAAAATGTTAAAATTTTAACCGGAAATCGAAATTTTAATAAGAAGTGTAAACCCTTGCTGACCTAATATTAATCTTTTTTTATTGGTCCAAACATACAAATGAGGACATTAATTCTTTAAAAATAAAATTATAAAATTTAAAACCGTGACTCAAAAAATGTTTTACGTAAGTATAGTGCAATTTATGCTTGGGTTTTTTAGAGTATATTATTTCGTTTCAAATATATTTCAAGTTTTGAGTAAATATCGCCATTTTTAAACAATAGAGCGAGAAAGTCCGTGCGGGGTTTCGTACCATTTATTTAAATATATTATGTTACTGTATTGTATATACAAATGCATCATTGGATGTAATTCTTGTATTTTAAATTTTGTTGTGGTACATAATTAATTTTAACAAATATCACAACATTATAGTTCGTTTCATGACTATTCATATAACCATTTTACAGTGTAATGGATGGTATGGTATTGTTTATAACTTGATTAAATTGTAGACGTCAACAAATACCTCAGGATTGATTTCATCACCACCACCAAGATTGAGGGATGGGAGAATTATTACCTGCTTGTGACAATACCCTTAGTCTGCCCCTGACTATAAATATCTCCTTCACCGTAATCACCCCGCTTTATGGTAGTAGGCTAATAGTATTTGATATACGAAACCAATTGTTATTAGAAATATATTAGTAGGGCTAACAATTAGCAAAGAAAAGTCAACCCTAAGAACTTCCCCCCACACAAACATAAATCTTCTATGAGAGTGGTTCCCATCCTTGACCACTTCGCAGTCTCCCTCAAGCCAATGATAATTGACCGTGAGCCCGTAACCTCCCCAGACAAACAGGGTGAAATAAAAAACTCACTATTCTACGTAACCAATTATATATATATATATATATATATATATATATATATATATATATATATATATATTGTCTGACAGTAATGGAAAAATAGATTTTTAAGAAAATTGTGAATAGCGTATTTTTTTAATATAATGTGAAAATACAAATAAAAGATAACTTAAGAAAACTAGGGCTTATATTTACTTCACGGGCCCCCACAGGTGTCTTCGCAGACCCCTAGGTACCCGTGAACCCATGTTGGGAACCTCTATCACATTCAATCACCGAGTGTGGTGCATTTAGTAGACTTATGTCAAATATAAAATGGGGAGATTATTATTTAATTGGACAAGCAGTCAGATTATTAGGGATCATGAAAACGAAATAACTAGCGTATGATGTCTAACAGCTTTATGCGCACACAAAACTGATTATAGTCTACGCTATAAAATTATTTAGAAACTCACCTTTCCTCAGAAGAAGGAGACATAGATTTGCAACCTATAGTTTCTGTCTGTTTTTGCATATAAGGTTTTTGCTGGTTCGATGAACTGTTACCACCTCTGTTAGTATGTAAGTCATTTGTCTTTACAAAGTATACTCTGTGGATAAATAAGGTCACTTTTTAAGAAAATGATTTTTCTATAATTACTATTAAACTACAAAATCAAAAGCCTATAAACGGTATATTTGAAAATTTCTGACAGAAAAACATAAAGCCAAATTTACAATTCCGAAATGATGTTGTGTGTTTTGGTCATTGATCATCAATCATCAAAATCATAAAAAAATTACATACTTTTATTAAATGGTTATTTTTCTATAACCAGTAGATATATTCTGAAAACTGAATATAATGGTGTTGTATAAAATTGGTTAAATCTAAGAAATCGCTATGCTTTGCCTTAGATCTTGCATAATTTGTATTTCAGCTAGTAGCTCAAAAATCTCAGACAAAAAGTGTAGTTACCTGAGCATTTTATTGCTAGGACATATTATATGCATGCAAAATAATACAGGATCTAATTTTGTCAAGCGTGTTCAAGTATTAATTATTGTAACATAAAACTTGTAATTTTGAAAAAATCTAACAATTTAATTTAAAAAATTTAAAACAAATATTCCAGTACCCTATTTTTATTATTATGTACTCATGTGAAAAAATATTATACTTAAATTTAATTTCTTATGCATTCTTAATAACACACTTTTGGTTTTAAAATAATCCTTTGTTACTTTTTGAAAACAAAACTATAAATTAAATATTAAAACAACAGTACAGAAAAAAAAATATAATTTACTAGGGACGAGGAAGTATTTGATACGAAAAAGTGCTCTTACATTAGCGTGTATAAAACCAAAGTAAATTTCACATTTAAAACAACAACCGCTAATGCACCTTGGTGGAGATTCGTGAAGATTATCTAGACATTTAAGGCACTAGGTGACCTGGTGGTCTAGGGATAAGGTGTCTGACTTCTGTGTTGGGGGTCCGGGGTTCAATCCTCGGTCCCGGCACAGATTTATCTGATTGCCAAACCCTTCCTTCACCTCTGACAAGACGTGTATTAATCACAACTTGTGAATGTAAGGAATGCCAGGCCTCCACCGTGGTTCGGATTCTACGTTAAACTGTAGGTCCTCCATTTCATCTCACAATCACCCTACCATTACACATTAGCGTAAGTGCGTATAACCCGAATGAGTACTAAGACACGGTGTTAATAATAATGTAAGGCACCAATCCTGAAACATTTGTCAATATTTAGTGCATGATTAGTACTTTAAATCCTGCTGTCTCAAAATTAGTTCTTTATATACAACGTACTAAGAGGCGTACATTACTGGCTGAAGGAGACTAGCTTCACGCAGCCCCAAAATGTAAAGCAATAATTCAGAAACACGTCTCAATACTTAGTATATAATCCTTGCTTTCAATCAATAGTGCTCAGTAATGATTAGAAATTTTAAGTTTACATCCAAAAAGTTGCTTGAATTTACAGTATATCACTAACTTCTATATCTTGATACGACCCTAATTGTTGCCATATTTACGGTCAAATAATACGGGCATTGTTTAATATTGAAAAGGCAAATTCACACTTACTCATAAATTAAATATTTTGCTCAATATTTTTATATTGTAAAGCTGATTTTGGATCTTTTTCAGTTGAGACAACCAATCAGGCACTAAGCATTATAATAATTGCTTAAGATTTAACCTTCACGTATCAGAACTGAATTAATCTTTATTAAAATTAAATGTTATCTTGCGTGTAATAAAAATTTTGTTTTAATATAGAGTTATACATATTTTAAGAAATTAAATTGTCCATTATCACTTTGTTGGTAATTAGTATACGTACAGTAAATATATACTTTCCCCTCTCATTTCTCTTCATGTAATGTTTTTTTTTTACAGTCCAAGGCATGGCCAAACAAATAAATGTTTTAAATCTAAGAAACAGAATTCAAATGATGGTTTTTTACTTCACGGGACTAGCTTAATTAAACTTCCGGACGGGATTTTAACCCCGTCCTCCTGAATATAGGAGCAACAAGGTAAAATTAAACTAACACGTAACCGTTGAACAGTGAACTAGCCTATTTTTATACTAATAAATCAGTATGTACTTACTTTGATCCATCAATAAAACGCTTCTTCCATCCTAATTTTTTGCGGTGAGCATATAGTCGAAGTCTAGTTTTTTTCCCTTTAAGGTAGCCCTTTTTGATTGTGTTATTATTCAAAGTCAGAAGTTTTAGTTTATCGAAAAAATATATAATTCAATGTTATTAATATATAATTATAATAGCTATCATAAGAAGGCAAGCATACACAACTGTTCGGAAACACAGGACTAGTTTGTAAACACATTTATTCATACATTTACAATAAAAGCTATAACAAATATTATTATTTTAAACCATTTTAAACACCTATTATTTAAAAATGTGCCTGCTCACTGTGTGTTGTCTCAACTCTAAACAAGGTGAAGGCAGACATCCAACTAAAAGAGCGCATGCGCATGGTGTCAACTACCTTTCCCTCTTTCTCCGGCTATTCTTTACTTCCAAAGCGTAGATGGGGGATATGGCTGCGCCACATGATGGCCGAAAAGCATTAGCTTTGACGCGTCAAAACAACAAAAGGAATTAGCAATTATCTTTACATTTTCTGTTGTGACCTTATCAAAAAATGACTTAATTTGTTTCTGAAGGGTTGTATCTAGGATTATCTAGTAGTTACCCTCGTCTCAGAACTGTGACAATATATTTAAATGGCCATTGAAAATGAGCCAATTACGATATTTCATTCATTTTATATATATATAGATTATCAAGATGTAAGGTTGAGAGTACTAGATAAGCATGTTCCCACCTTTTCTCTTCATTTTGGCTTAGGTTAAGTTTGGTAAAAATAAAACACTACCTAACCATGGCCTATTTCCTGAACGTCTGTAACGCATTCCAATGCTCCGGAAGGCGGCCCCCTTAAGGGGGCCGCCTTGGTACGTGAAATAGTATCAATCGTGTGAGGAGGCCTCGTCTTAAAATGAAATGCTCTGTGCTGTTTTCTTTAACTACAGCGTCTGTCTCTGTCTAATCTTATCCTCTTTACACTTTCCCCACCACCCCATATCTACCACCCCATGTCAGGAGAAGAGAAGCAACGGAAACGAAACCTATCTCAAGGTCAAAAGGAAGAATGCGCGGCTGATCGCCCTACAGAGTCCAGCCGTCAGCCTGTATGTTTATTTTGTGGTATTTTGCTAGCCTGAGATTCTCGTGAAGGGTTCACAAACAAGCACAATCAATTCTTGATTAGATGGTTTAACTTGTC
This sequence comes from Timema cristinae, assembly GCA_039000515.1. NCBI lineage: Eukaryota > Metazoa > Arthropoda > Insecta > Phasmatodea > Timematidae > Timema > Timema cristinae. Next base: position 12,144 of record JBCFYV010000815.1, read on the forward strand.
TTGAAACCGTATAACCCGAACGGGTAGTAGGACGCGATGCTTTAAAAAAAACCAATTGTCTTGAACACACACTTTTATACATGTCACTTTATTTAGGGAAATGTGAATATTAACTATACAATAATTAATCACGTGTAGACCAAATTTATATCTTACCTCATTTAGTTGATAACAGTGGCGTCGGAACCGAGGAGTATAAGGAGTTCCATCACACGGCCCTATACACCCAACCCCTCTTAGATTTATTCTATCGGAGAAAAAGGTTTAGTAAATAATTATAAATAAGGTATAGTATACATAGATAATCGGTTAATTGGTCATGTGTAACCTATTTTACACTCTTAATTAATTTTAATTTTAGGTGCCTATTCAAGCTATCAGTAATTTCCTCTGATTATTCTAGCTGACAGGAAAAGAGGAAGGAAAGTTTTTGATTAAATGCACCCGTATTTGTTTAGATAAAGGGCTGTGGATAAACTATCTTAGTATATAAACTATAAACTTTCCCACGCAGGAGGACAAAATATTTATTAATATTGGATACCTTAGCAAGCTATTTTGCGTTCTACTTGGTTTATTTTAGGGGAGACTTCAATTCGATCTATAATACATACTGGTAATACGGATATATCGAAGTGAGTGTTCATAGAAATAAGAATATATAGAAAGAGGGCGGGGATAGGGGTGTTGGTTGAGGGGAGTTGAGTGTGGTTGTTTTAGAGCCCAAAAACAATTAAGATGTATTTCTTCATCAACAAAGTGGGGGTAGTTAGAGATCTTTACTTGAGTTTACTATTGTTTAAACAGTAAACAAGATAGTTACATTATTTGGCAAATTAAAAATAAAATCGTAACTCCAAATAGTTTCTGAAAGCATCCAATTTACAAAAATATGACAGTGGAAGCACACTTCAAATATCTTCTAGACGGGGGATCCAAAGTACAGAAGTTACAAGTCAATAGTCAATCCAATCTATTACTTATATAAGATTCATACTTTGAACAAAATACTTCATGAGGCTATACAGACTAGACAGCGTTAAATCCAGTTGGGTATGTCTCACACTCAGGTATGGATTCAAGGGTATTGGGAATAAGGGGCCATAATCCCCCCCCCCCCCCTTCAGCTATTTTTCAAAAATTTAATTGACGGATTGAAGGGTGCTGTGCTTCTCTGCAGAAATACGTCCAATGTGTTCGAACAAAACATGCTTCACCTTGTTTAACCCGAACCCTGGCTTTCCCGCACACTCCCCTCCTATCTCACCCCTCCTTTGTGTAATAAACAGTGTGTTATTAACTAATGATTTTATTTTCGTATTTTTACTAAAATATAGTCACCTGAATTAGGCATCTTTATTTTTGACAGTTATTTTTTATATTAATTTAAAAATTATAATCACAAAGGAAACAGTGGCTATATCTAGAAATTAAAGATGGCAACCAAATCCAAGATAACATATTTATAACCAATATAAGTTTAATCAGCAACTATTAGGTACAAAATATACATAAAGAGCACCAATTTGAGCTTTGGAATTTTTTTTTTTTCCGGGAGTAAAAATACTACTGGGGCACGGACCAACACTTTATTGGTTCCTAAAGGTATTGCTTTTGTGGTGTAGCCCCCTATCCCCCCCTTGAAAAAATCCTGGATCCACCACATATCTAATTGTATTGATATATTGGGTTATTTTCAACCATTGCTTTAAGGTGATTTAACATTGATAAATAATTGCTTTGTATTTAATCTTTTATTTATCCTTCATGTTCTTCAGGAGAGGGGGGGGGGGGCGAAGGCTTGGACCCACTGGATCCCCTTGTGTGTACGCCTATGCTCTAGAGGGATCTTATTTTTAAAATTTGCTAGAAGAGGGTCACTCCAACTTTATTTCAGATACAAATAATTTTAAAAAATCCAGGTGATGACTCCAAATTGATTCTAAAAACATCCGATTACCAAAAATGTCCAGGTGAGGATAATTTCAAATAGCATTTAAAGACATAAATTAACTTTTCAACTAAAGGCGAGGACCACTCCAAATGGCTTATAGAAGAATCTAAATTAAAAAAAAAATTAAAAAAATGGAGATGACTTCTCCAAATAGCATAAAAATAATTTGATTTTCCAAATTTGGGGAGGAGGATATTTACAAATAACTTTTAGGGACATCCAAGTTTCAAAAATGTATCTTGAAGAGGGGTAGAGTAAGGTAGGAGGTGAAGGGGGGAAGGCAACTTCTCAAAAAACTCCTTTTTTGCTTACGGCCCCCACCACCCCGTTTCTTCACAAATAACGTTACGCCGCCACTGGTAGCAGACAATCCTTGCAACTGATACAAAATGATGGTGCGTGCAGCCCTGAACTTTTTTTAATTGACCTACTATTGTCAACCAGAGAAGCTACGGCGTAGAGGTTTACAAGGGTGAAAGTTGAGAAATTGAATTTTATAGCTAGATTTTCATAAATAAGGCATAGACTAGAAGTTTTTTGATACAGTAGTGATGAATTTTTATTTATATATATATATGGTAGATCTTAAAAAGACTTTCCTAAAATTTTACTATAGACAGGGGTGGACTAAGGTGCAGGAGAAACAAGTGGACGCTCGGGGCAGTTGCCGTAGGCGAAATTTAGTAGCTTGCAATAATTACGGCAAATACTGTTTTTATAGTATTTATATATATTTTTACTTTCTCTCCATATTACAGGTAGAGAAAGTATGGTGATCGTCAAAAAAATCTAACTCGAGATTTTGATTAATCTTGACGTTTCATGACTCCCTGATCCCGAAAAAATGGTTATTGAATTCCGTCTGTCTGTCTATTTATACCTCCAATTAGAGCCTAAACTATTTTACCGACCGAGCTTAAACTTGGTATCTAGTGTTTTCATAGGGTTTCCCCGAGGCGTTTTTGTAATTGGACAACCACCCCTAAAATTAAGGGTAGTTTACTGAAGGTAAACAAGAGAAAAAGTAGATTTTCTCAAAATCGGCTCTAACGATTTTGATTAAATTTCATTTTTAAATATTAATGAATATTTCAAACAAAATAGCTACTCTCAATATATCGGCAAAATGACTTTAAGGGCTCCGGTCTGATGCGTAAATTATAATTTTTTATCATATCTCTTAAACTATTTGAGATATGAAATTACTTATCATTACAAATATGTATGTCTATTTATAATTCAAATATTTTATTGGAAACATATTTTTATAAAATCAATAACTTCCAAGCTATACGTAAATATATATATTATTTAACTTTTCGAACACTAAAAAAATATTCTTTGTAATGCCGTTTGTCTGTGTGTCTATTACAACTTAAAATTAAGAGTAGTTTTTAAAGGACGTAAAGAGGAAAAATAGGTTTTCTCAAAATCTGCTCTAACGATTTTGATTAAAATTCGTATCTAAGCGTTGATTAGGATTATAAATAAATTAGCTATTTTCATTTTCCCAGGAAAATGACTTTTAAGATACTTTACAGAAGCGTTAATTTCCGTATCTCCGCAAATATTTGAGATACTAAATTCATTACAAAATTGTAGTACTATTAGAAATAAAAAAACTTTGATTTGACATATATTTTTTATAAAACCAACAGTTTCTGAGATATTGGCAAATATATCCTATTAATACAATTTTGTGAGCTTTAGTTGTAAAGATATACTTCTTAAGTTTTAACGCAATAATTACCCAATGCCATGGAGAAATTAAATATAGGTAAGTCTTTCAAAAAGTGTAGGTTATATTTCCTTAAACCCCTTAGGAGAAATGTTTGTACAGCAATGATCTTGATCCATTTTAGGCTCAATAGTCAATATTTACATTTTTTACTGGCGAAAATTTATAAATGAAGAATTTAATAGCAATGCAATGGCTTGAAGATGTTCAACACCTAATAAAATGTTAAAATTTTAACCGGAAATCGAAATTTTAATAAGAAGTGTAAACCCTTGCTGACCTAATATTAATCTTTTTTTATTGGTCCAAACATACAAATGAGGACATTAATTCTTTAAAAATAAAATTATAAAATTTAAAACCGTGACTCAAAAAATGTTTTACGTAAGTATAGTGCAATTTATGCTTGGGTTTTTTAGAGTATATTATTTCGTTTCAAATATATTTCAAGTTTTGAGTAAATATCGCCATTTTTAAACAATAGAGCGAGAAAGTCCGTGCGGGGTTTCGTACCATTTATTTAAATATATTATGTTACTGTATTGTATATACAAATGCATCATTGGATGTAATTCTTGTATTTTAAATTTTGTTGTGGTACATAATTAATTTTAACAAATATCACAACATTATAGTTCGTTTCATGACTATTCATATAACCATTTTACAGTGTAATGGATGGTATGGTATTGTTTATAACTTGATTAAATTGTAGACGTCAACAAATACCTCAGGATTGATTTCATCACCACCACCAAGATTGAGGGATGGGAGAATTATTACCTGCTTGTGACAATACCCTTAGTCTGCCCCTGACTATAAATATCTCCTTCACCGTAATCACCCGCTTTATGGTAGTAGGCTAATAGTATTTGATATACGAAACCAATTGTTATTAGAAATATATTAGTAGGGCTAACAATTAGCAAAGAAAAGTCAACCCTAAGAACTTCCCCCCACACAAACATAAATCTTCTATGAGAGTGGTTCCCATCCTTGACCACTTCGCAGTCTCCCTCAAGCCAATGATAATTGACCGTGAGCCCGTAACCTCCCAGACAAACAGGGTGAAATAAAAAACTCACTATTCTACGTAACCAATTATATATATATATATATATATATATATATATATATATATATATATATATATATATTGTCTGACAGTAATGGAAAAATAGATTTTTAAGAAAATTGTGAATAGCGTATTTTTTTAATATAATGTGAAAATACAAATAAAAGATAACTTAAGAAAACTAGGGCTTATATTTACTTCACGGGCCCCCACAGGTGTCTTCGCAGACCCCTAGGTACCCGTGAACCCATGTTGGGAACCTCTATCACATTCAATCACCGAGTGTGGTGCATTTAGTAGACTTATGTCAAATATAAAATGGGGAGATTATTATTTAATTGGACAAGCAGTCAGATTATTAGGGATCATGAAAACGAAATAACTAGCGTATGATGTCTAACAGCTTTATGCGCACACAAAACTGATTATAGTCTACGCTATAAAATTATTTAGAAACTCACCTTTCCTCAGAAGAAGGAGACATAGATTTGCAATCTATAGTTTCTGTCTGTTTTTGCATATAAGGTTTTTGCTGGTTCGATGAACTGTTACCACCTCTGTTAGTATGTAAGTCATTTGTCTTTACAAAGTATACTCTGTGGATAAATAAGGTCACTTTTTAAGAAAATGATTTTTCTATAATTACTATTAAACTACAAAATCAAAAGCCTATAAACGGTATATTTGAAAATTTCTGACAGAAAAACATAAAGCCAAATTTACAATTCCGAAATGATGTTGTGTGTTTTGGTCATTGATCATCAATCATCAAAATCATAAAAAAATTACATACTTTTATTAAATGGTTATTTTTCTATAACCAGTAGATATATTCTGAAAACTGAATATAATGGTGTTGTATAAAATTGGTTAAATCTAAGAAATCGCTATGCTTTGCCTTAGATCTTGCATAATTTGTATTTCAGCTAGTAGCTCAAAAATCTCAGACAAAAAGTGTAGTTACCTGAGCATTTTATTGCTAGGACATATTATATGCATGCAAAATAATACAGGATCTAATTTTGTCAAGCGTGTTCAAGTATTAATTATTGTAACATAAAACTTGTAATTTTGAAAAAATCTAACAATTTAATTTAAAAAATTTAAAACAAATATTCCAGTACCCTATTTTTATTATTATGTACTCATGTGAAAAAATATTATACTTAAATTTAATTTCTTATGCATTCTTAATAACACACTTTTGGTTTTAAAATAATCCTTTGTTACTTTTTGAAAACAAAACTATAAATTAAATATTAAAACAACAGTACAGAAAAAAAATATAATTTACTAGGGACGAGGAAGTATTTGATACGAAAAAGTGCTCTTACATTAGCGTGTATAAAACCAAAGTAAATTTCACATTTAAAACAACAACCGCTAATGCACCTTGGTGGAGATTCGTGAAGATTATCTAGACATTTAAGGCACTAGGTGACCTGGTGGTCTAGGGATAAGGTGTCTGACTTCTGTGTTGGGGGTCCGGGGTTCAATCCTCGGTCCCGGCACAGATTTATCTGATTGCCAAACCCTTCCTTCACCTCTGACAAGACGTGTATTAATCACAACTTGTGAATGTAAGGAATGCCAGGCCTCCACCGTGGTTCGGATTCTACGTTAAACTGTAGGTCCTCCATTTCATCTCACAATCACCCTACCATTACACATTAGCGTAAGTGCGTATAACCCGAATGAGTACTAAGACACGGTGTTAATAATAATGTAAGGCACCAATCCTGAAACATTTGTCAATATTTAGTGCATGATTAGTGCTTTAAATCCTGCTGTCTCAAAATTAGTTCTTTATATACAACGTACTAAGAGGCGTACATTACTGGCTGAAGGAGACTAGCTTCACGCAGCCCCAAAATGTAAAGCAATAATTCAGAAACACGTCTCAATACTTAGTATATAATCCTTGCTTTCAATCAATAGTGCTCAGTAATGATTAGAAATTTTAAGTTTACATCCAAAAAGTTGCTTGAATTTACAGTATATCACTAACTTCTATATCTTGATACGACCCTAATTGTTGCCATATTTACGGTCAAATAATACGGGCATTGTTTAATATTGAAAAGGCAAATTCACACTTACTCATAAATTAAATATTTTGCTCAATATTTTTATATTGTAAAGCTGATTTTGGATCTTTTTCAGTTGAGACAACCAATCAGGCACTAAGCATTATAATAATTGCTTAAGATTTAACCTTCACGTATCAGAACTGAATTAATCTTTATTAAAATTAAATGTTATCTTGCGTGTAATAAAAATTTTGTTTTAATATAGAGTTATACATATTTTAAGAAATTAAATTGTCCATTATCACTTTGTTGGTAATTAGTATACGTACAGTAAATATATACTTTCCCCTCTCATTTCTCTTCATGTAATGTTTTTTTTTACAGTCCAAGGCATGGCCAAACAAATAAATGTTTTAAATCTAAGAAACAGAATTCAAATGATGGTTTTTTACTTCACGGGACTAGCTTAATTAAACTTCCGGACGGGATTTTAACCCCGTCCTCCTGAATATAGGAGCAACAAGGTAAAATTAAACTAACACGTAACCGTTGAACAGTGAACTAGCCTATTTTTATACTAATAAATCAGTATGTACTTACTTTGATCCATCAATAAAACGCTTCTTCCATCCTAATTTTTTGCGGTGAGCATATAGTCGAAGTCTAGTTTTTTTTCCCTTTAAGGTAGCCCTTTTTGATTGTGTTATTATTCAAAGTCAGAAGTTTTAGTTTATCGAAAAAATATATAATTCAATGTTATTAATATATAATTATAATAGCTATCATAAGAAGGCAAGCATACACAACTGTTCGGAAACACAGGACTAGTTTGTAAACACATTTATTCATACATTTACAATAAAAGCTATAACAAATATTATTATTTTAAACCATTTTAAACACCTATTATTTAAAAATGTGCCTGCTCACTGTGTGTTGTCTCAACTCTAAACAAGGTGAAGGCAGACATCCAACTAAAAGAGCGCATGCGCATGGTGTCAACTACCTTTCCCTCTTTCTCCGGCTATTCTTTACTTCCAAAGCGTAGATGGGGGATATGGCTGCGCCACATGATGGCCGAAAAGCATTAGCTTTGACGCGTCAAAACAACAAAAGGAATTAGCAATTATCTTTACATTTTCTGTTGTGACCTTATCAAAAAATGACTTAATTTGTTTCTGAAGGGTTGTATCTAGGATTATCTAGTAGTTACCCTCGTCTCAGAACTGTGACAATATATTTAAATGGCCATTGAAAATGAGCCAATTACGATATTTCATTCATTTTATATATATATAGATTATCAAGATGTAAGGTTGAGAGTACTAGATAAGCATGTTCCCACCTTTTCTCTTCATTTTGGCTTAGGTTAAGTTTGGTAAAAATAAAACACTACCTAACCATGGCCTATTTCCTGAACGTCTGTAACGCATTCCAATGCTCCGGAAGGCGGCCCCCTTAAGCGTTTCATCCCTTATTTCATAAACCTTGGGAATCTTTTCCAGTAGTAGTCCCGTCTCCGTAGGTAGGTTCATGGCCTTGAGTTGTATTCTGTCCAAGGTCTTGGGGCTGACGAAAGCAACAGAATTATCTTTCTCATGGCCAGTTATTATTGCGTGTCTCATGGCCAGGTGGAGGGTTTACTGCTCTTCCAGCCTTGACAGCTGTAGAGTTTCCTCAAAGTTATTGTATATTTGATCAGGATCTACCATATCCTCCAAATTGTTCTCTTCTTCTTCTTCTTCCGCTGGCTTCCCCTTATCCCCATCCACTGCCTTCTCTCTTTCAGTGAACGCTTCCAATGGATTCGACGGGTGCTGCTCTTTACCCGTTTCTTGCTTTTGTTTCTACTCAGCTTCGACAGCTCTCCCATGTACTATAACCAGTCCTTTTTTCTCTCCAATCCACCTCTCGATGTTCCAGAGCTTACACTTAAACTCTTCCACAGTCGAAGTTGAAGTTACCTCCTCTGTATCTACCTCTACCTTCTCCCTTACCTGTTGTTCCGGTTGGTTGCTTATCTTGCCTCATATTTGCCTTCTCTATACCTTTCTGCTCTCCTCATAATCCTTCTTCTTCTTGAGGGGGAATTCTTTTTTTATTATCAGACTTCCCTTTACATCCCTTATTGTGTCCGTCCACGTCCATCAAATTTAATCTGTCCAGTATATCCTGTGGCACCGTTATGTCCTTACTCGTCATAGTCTTTACTCTGTATCTGTCTGTCTAAAAGCAGTTGGTATGTTGAACAGTCTCTGGTGTTAGGGTGCTTACACTTATATTTTCCTCTATTAACACATGGTATACACTTCTGAGATTTCTTCTTACATTCCTTGAGTTCATATTCCACCTTCCATCAGTGGCTGCATAACGACTCCTTTTTAGATCAGAATTTCACCCTGTGCTCTGAATCCCTGCGTGTGTTGCGTCTTGTAATTAATAAGTAGTCCTTCACCGAGACGCTACTGAAATGTAAGTGGACACGGCCCCCAACCAGTAGGTTCTAGACCCTTGCGGATATCTTCACCACATGGTTGATGAAAGCGAAATATGGGATTTATAAGAGACCAAAGTTGAAAAAATTCTCAAAGCCTATAAAGATGGGAGGCTGAAAATTTGCTTTCAGGTAGTACCTAGATTAGTAGGGTGCGGGGTAGGAAACAATCTCGAAACTCATAAGACCTAAGAATCTGAAATTTAGCAGTCAGACCCTAACTTAATAGGATCAGAAATATTTGGTAGAATAAAATTCTCAAGGGAAGATGGGTTCCAGAAAAACAAAGTTAAATACCCACAAAGCCCAGTAGATCTAGGAAGCTAAAATTCGCAGGTATCCTCTAACCTAAAAGGATGCAGGAATATGTGATGAGCAAAATTTATCATCGGGTGGATGGGGGGGGATAAGGGGGAGGGGAGGGCATAATATTTTTTGAATAAATCAAATTCGAAAAAATCTCAAAGGCCAGTAGACCTAGAATCTTAAATTTTTCACGCAGATAGCCCTTAATCAAAAAGAGGGCACGAATACTAGGTGACCAAAAACTCACATTGGGGCCCCAATAAAATACAAAAATCTTATTACAAATATTATTCATGACCACGTCTTATTACCCAATCGGGCTGTATAATTATGTATTAGTTACGATAGTGGGATAGGAATTAGGAAGATCGATTTTAGAGGAAGTGTACCTGCATTTGCGTTGTGAGAGAGTGGGAAATCGTTTAGAAAAAAACACTCTCAGTACACTTGACCGGGATCGAACCACGATCTCCCCGTAATCGGTTCTAGTATATTGCGAGAGTAGCACCTTAGACCAAGCGGCAACTGAAGTGGGCCCCAAAAATATTATTTGTAGTGAAATCTTCAATTGAAGAACAATTTCACACTTTCAAGTAAGTATTTGATTTACTATAGAGTCTTTAATTGAAATGAATCTGTTGCTTTCAAACGGGTATTATGCTAGTTATTGTGTGAAACGTTTCCTTAATACAGTAGTCTTTAATGTGTGGCATCGTCGACGTACTAACATTTCTCTTGCCTCATACCTGATTGAAATAATGTTTTTTATAGTTTGGATGATACACCGAGGGAAAAATGTTAATCTACCCGACTTAAATGCTAGAGAATCCATTGTATCTCTAGTACACAATAAAACTAAGTAGATTAGTTTTTCAATAAAGGCAGTCCCGTATCGCCTCCTGATACTGTTAATATAGGATTTTACCTCGTTTGTTGAACTAACAATACTTATTTCCTTGTTGAAAGTATTATTTTGGTGTCTTTTATATATATTGATAATAAAACTGGTGATTAGTGGGCTGGTTTTCTATAATTATAACTGCCCAAAATTTATTTATTGGATTATATTTGTAAAACTAATTCATTAATTTTATATATACATACCAATATGATATTTACCTTATTCCCTCAAGGAAAAAAATATTATACAAAATGTGTATTGAACACTTATTTAAATTATAAGCAGTTTATTTATAGAAAAAACCCCTTTATTGCCATGAAATTAATTTTTCATCACCTTGCCTTTGGTTGGACTAGTTTATATGTCCTTATCTGAGCTGTACGAGCAGATATTAATTTAGTTCCATGTTTGCCATCAGATAGTGGGGTTGTCTACAATCCAACAAATTATCGCCCTCTCTTCCCAAGCTGCAAGGATGTACACATAAAATAGGGGTTGAAAATAACGATGTTTGAAATTAAAAACGTGAGACTGAATATTTTATCTTCTTAGTTGACTACATTTTTTACATTTTTACGTTAAGATAGTATCAGATTTATGTGCAGTCCTGGTACTTTATTTATTATTCACCCACTCACACTTTTTATTCGATGAAGCTACCACTTACATACCAGCTATTAGTTTTAATTTTAAATTATACATAAAGAACGCACACGATTCGTAAGAACTACCATATGCTATGTGAAACTTAACAAGGTTCACAGGCTGGTTCACTATAACTGGGACTATTTATATAATACGATGGCTAGATACAGACATCTAGAAATAATTGTTTCAGCAACTTTTGTTATTTTGTCACTTTATAAGAGGAGAAGTAGGGGGAGGGGGTGCGCTAATTGTTCACTTAAACAATGATAAAGAGTCTATAAAATCTCAAGTTAATAATGATAGTAAATTATTATATTATATTTTATTATTAATGACATGTTTGCTCCTACGTGGAATTGAACAAAATCTTATTACTCGAACACAATAATGGGCTGCAGGGTACAAAAAACAAACTTGATTCATAACTAATTAATTTAAAATTATTAGTAATACGTAATATAAGTAAATTTAGGTCTAATAAAATTCTGATATTTTATACTATTATATTGTCACATACATTAAAGTTTAGATATTAATTTAATAACACATGTTTAAAACTTTTACAATAATAATTATAATAAAATATAATGTGCATGTAAATATGTTTATAGGCTCAACAAGTCCAAAATTAAGAAAACTAATAGCTGTAACTTCACTAAATACGTATTTAGAATAAACTGGGAATGTGTACATTGTGAATATTTTAATAATTTTTATATCTATGGCTATACTGATGCCTTAAGCCTCGTGAAAAACGTTACATTTCATATCCATAATATGCACTGATTAATATTATATTAATTTGTTTTCGATCTAACCTGGATCAATAAAAAATATGTCTTGCGTTGGTTTGGGCATGTTGAGAGGATGAGTATGGTTCGAGTGACGAAGCAAATATTGTTATGAAGTAGTTGAGTGCAGTAGCATTTAAGCGCAAGCCAAAGTTAGTAATATTTGAGCGAAATTAGATGAATGTTGTTTTCCCCGTCTTGGCTTGTAGTCAGTGAACCAACCAAGTACTTCAAAAAGTTAGTTTGGTTTCCCTGACTGTGAATTCTACCTACGCCCTAAAAAATTCTCTTTAGTTCTTATTGTATATACACTATATTTAGGGTTATTTTTGAAGTTTGGAAATAATCGAGAGAAACAGGGGAAGTCTTGAGCCCTTTACGAAAGCGCTCATTGACTGGGATACGAGGAATATATAATAGTTTCTTTTTACTGTTTTTATTTAGTTGGGACTTTTTCTTAGGTTAAGCTAAGATAAGCTAGGTCAGGTTAACTAAGGTCAGGTTAGGTTAGGGTAAGTACCTTCAGTAAAGGGTACAAGGCTTCATCTATTCCTCTCGATAATTTCCAAACTTAAAAATAACCCTAAATATACCGTACATACAATATAACTAATGAGATTTTACAAAGTAAATAAAATTCGCAGTGAGGGAACCCGAATTAACTTTTTAATGTAGGCTAATTTGTGGGTTCACTGACTACAAGTCAAGCCGGGAAAAATGACATACCTCTGTTCTATTCCTCGAATCACAGTCCATGTGCTCAAATGCTACAAATTCTCAATTATTTGAAGGTAAGGTGTGTGGATCAAAATAAATCAGCAGGCCAAGTAAGACGTGGCTAAATGTTGTAGATGAATGTGTGAAAAAGATAAACATCAATAATTTTAAGAATTAAAGAGCTTGTATGACTTGGTGTATGGCTGTTGTAGAAATGATGAAAGTATACAAGGATAGGGCAGTGTGGATAAATTGATAGAGGAGGTATTTAAAGTAAGGAGTTGTTTATGAGCTTTATGCACATTTTTTTATGCCTATCCCGTAAATAAACTGTGTGATTAGATATGTGTATTTGTATGTGTCCATCTATTTATATTATTAAACCTTTAAAGTAAGGAATTTTTCATCACAACTCTTCCTAAATTTCTGAGCCGTTAAGATGTTAATCTTTTCGGGCCGGACTTGCAGATTTGCAACTAATTGGCAGAATTATGAAAATTGCCTCCAGGAAGAAGTTATTTTTATTATTTTTAAATCCATTATAAAGTTTTTGAATATATTAACGGCCAGCTAACATTTTCCTGGTTAAATTTAATAAAATTATGGCTATTTATTTCAAATCTACATGGCTGGATAAAAAAATTAATACCTCAACGGTTACAATTGGTTCGGAATTTGTAGTAGGAGTTGTGGAGGTTAACTCTTTTTTTAAATTTCTAAGCCAGCATTTAAGTACTCGGCTTTTTTGGGGAGAAATATTTTAGGTTAAAAGGGGAAAAAGTTTTAAAAAAAAGGTGTAAAACGTACTAAAAGGGCAAACAAGAGTAGAAAGTAAATCTAATATAAAAAAAAACAAGAAAAAAGGGTAAATGTGTAGTTATGCAAAACAGAAACACAAACGGTTGGTGGCCGATACGTTAAAAAAAAAATTACAATACAGTATACCATGGTATTGGACCACCTAACGTTACTGTATCTGGTGCACCAACATACGCTCGAGTGTGCTGTACATTTATGACGTAGATACAGCCGTTGAACACCACATGGAAAACCAGCAATCGTAGCATGGGATCCACGATTAACGGGGAACCAAGACATTATTTCCCTCACAGTGTTAGTGAGGACAATAAACCTGTAAGAACTGGTCATTATTATATCTCTTCTGAAAATAAGATTTTTACCGGATTTGATCCAAAATATGAAAAGTATAGAAGTTATTCGCCCTTAAAAATATAATTTCACAAGTCCTGCCCTCGTACATACTAGGAAAGGGGGAAGACGCAAGTTCCAATTATTGGAACGTCAATAAACAGATAAAGTTTGACTTGTAGCCGATGCTTAGCATAGAATAAGACTTTCAAAGTTAATAGCTTATTCAATATTAACCAGTAAGAAGGGTCAAAGTTTACCTAAATCATTTGTCTCTGTAAGTGAAGCTATCCATCTACCCCATCCCCTTACCCGCTCACAATCACTTTTGAAAATCAATGTTTTTATGTTTGCAATAATTTTTCCTTATTCCTTAAACATATTTGAGATAGCAGTCAATGAAGATACAGTGTATTGATGTTTAGCTCAACCTCTGATCAGTTTCCATAGCATGATTATGTCAGGGATCAAACCTTAGACTTATGTGATCTTCCTTAAAAGTATTAGAACTCGTCTTTACCAAGATTCATGAAAGTTAGGTTATAGAAGTGAATCCATATCAGTTTCAGAGTTCTTCTGCATGAAATTATATCGATCAAATATTTAATCAGGTATCCCTCGTTTAGGTATACGACTCGTGTTGTAATTTATCACACTATTCTGACTTGAATTATTGATCGATTAATCGTTTTGAACGATTAAGATGTTTACGATATGAAGCATGGTTCTGATCAGATAGTGACGATCAATTATAAATGTTGGATGGACAGATTATGAAAGAGTACAATGATTCATTTCTATGATAGATATCACGCATGACTCTAATCGAATGGGTGAATGATGACCAAGTATAAATGGTGGATGGATGTATCATTAATGAGTACAATGACTCTTATTAAGTAAAAATTCATGAACAATCATCTTAAATTGATGTATGGTTCTGATAATGAGTGATGAATCACTCGATTTATAGTATGCACAGCACTGCTCAAGTAAATAATATATAATCTAAGTATTGAGGATGAGTGTTCAATGAGGAAAGAACAATACAAATTGTCTGAGGTATCAGCATTTACCTTTTACCTTCTAAGGCAGTTAGTCAGAGCTTGATGAAATACACCATACAAGTTTCACTAAGAACCATGACTCCGATCCATTTGGGTACACTGAATAAACCAAAGGTCAAGCATAATTAAATATAAGACATGGTACTGATCAAAAAAGAATGATCACTGGCTATATCTAGGACCTATGAATATTGGACCAGGTATAAATTTAGTCCAAGTATCAATCATGATGGGGTGATTCAATACCCTATAGATCTAATGCATAGCTCTGATCAAGCATAATGTCTTTTACCAGGAAGGTATCAATGGCTTTGATCAATGAGGGATGATTCTGTACCATGTAAGTATTATGCATAAATTTGTTCAAAGAATGATGATTAAATATCCTTAAATCATGATGGTGATTCTTACGATCAAACAAATATATTTTGCATGTCTCTGATCGATGAAGGACTATCAGATATAATACATTACTCCATTTGGATTAAATGTGGTATGATTCATCAATTATGAAGTATGGGATGATCAAAAAAGGATCTTCAAATGGGTGATAATTGGGATAGTCTGAAAAATCTTCAAACAGCCTACTACACAGATTAGTGTTTCGATCCAGATGGAATTATATATATTATACTACTTCTTTATGCATAGCTCTGATTGGTTATCATGATTTTGGCCAATGAGGACTGATCATATGACGTGAATGCTTCTACCACACTTACACACGTTAGATTGGCCCTATGTTAGGATTCCTTCTTTATTCATTTGTACAGGTTTGATAAATTATATATTTCTTCATGATTGATCCTTAAAAATTATGATTTTTCAAATATGTTTCAGTCATTTACATTAACAGTCCAGAATTTAGTTGGTAATACTGTTCCAACTACTGAAACTTAAACCCAGTAGACTATATTGATTTCTTCAATTTTATTAAGTGGTGAAATTTGACTTGACAGTTATAATACGTAATCCTATGAAAATAATCTACGTTTATATATTGATAAAATCAATAAAAGTGCGAATCCTTGGCTCTACTATGGTTCCGATACTTATACCAAGGCGTTAATCTCACATTGAAAGGGGTTTATCTTATACTTATGATAACAAACCATCGGATTGGTTTAGACCTTATAGTTGTCTTACCCTAGGCGGTTTTAGTCATATATAGTAATTTCTATGATGGCTAGGCTATGTGGAATAAAGCATGGGAATCCTTTTACCCTGAATGGTTCCTACTTAAACCTATGATATCCTCTAGTAATATCACTATAAGTGGCTCATGAATATCTTACCAACTATGGTTTCAGTCATTGTTGGTAGATACATCCTCTGTTGTTATCAACAACATGGAATAAAGCAAGGGATGAATCTTGGTTTATACTTATATCTATTAAGATACCTTATAAGTTTTACCATATCTTAATAATAAATTAAATGAGTCTAGACTCCACTATGGTTCCAGTAATTGATATTTATAATTATGCTGATTCTAGCAGAATCAAAATTGGCATGAGTTCTACCTTTAATGGTTCCTATTTTCACCTATAATGATACATTATGTTGATGTGTTATAGGTTTCAATATTATTTAATAGGACCCATCAATACTTAGACCTATGATGATACTCACTTTGTTAATATCTTGATGAAAATAAGAAAGGAATAACTTTTACATTAAATCATGCCACTATGGTATTACTCGTTTCTTCATTGGCCTGACATGGGACTAATCTCCTGTAATCATTTAGACATTCATGCTTTCACCATGGTTGAGTCAACCAAAGTATTCCTCTTCTTTAATAGTTTTAGACATAGAGCTATGATGGTAAACTCTGTAAAAGACTTCAGGATTGTCTGTATTCTATATCCGAAGATCAGAGTAGGATGAAAAGGGGATGAAGTTAACCAATCCTCTGAAAGGTACAACCAATGTCCGTCTTCGGCTCTCAAACCTGATTATGGCGGAATTAATGGAGTGTCACACACTCATGAGAAGTCTTACTATTAGCTGATAAGGTCAGTATGTTTACCGAGTTTAATTTAACAGCATCCTTTAACGTATGGATTTGATCAATTATCAAATGTGGTTCAGTTATGATGCTTAGCTTTGGTAAGTCATTAAAATACGACAGTTTTATGCCTGGCTGTGATCATGATCAAGCATGTCCAGATTGATGCTCAAATGTTATTCTATTAACAAGCTTGTGCTTAATCTGGATTGCATTCATTATATTATTATATAAAAGGCCTAGTTTCACAGCACAAAAGTTCATATTTGGGTACATATGAGCTCAAGCAAAGCGCAAACGAATGGTGAAAACAAAATGTTGTTACATTGATATTTCAAAAGGTGGCAGGCCAGTTCAAACTCAATTTTTCTACAGGTTAAGATATAGGGAAGGCTCAAGTTACTCCGCCACAGTTTTTCTCTATATTGTTTATTTTAGAGCACAAATGTTCATTTTCAGTCACATATGAGCAAAAACGGAGCACAATGGAGGAACATAAATAAAATTGCACCGTCTGGGCACGGTGACTGAACATACATGTTAATACAAGTAATGACTACAAGAGGAGATTAGGATCAATGAATTTTAATGATACTGTATACATGATAAAACAGATATTTGACATATTGCAATTATATCTCAGTAAGTACGTAGTTAAATAACAATGAAGTGATGAAGTGTGGCAGCCTTGCCTAAGTATTGGCCACAAGGGGGCGAGAAGCGCCGAGATAATAACACACGCCAAAACGTGGTGTTACTCACACACGCCAAAACGTGGTGTTACTCACACACGCCAAAACGTGGTGTTACTCTTTTTACTATTTACATGTCAAGCTGGCCTTGCAGGCAGAGTAAGTTCGTACCTCAGGCAAGTTCTGGTTTAGCTATATAAGAGAGCCCTCGATACATATATACTATCCTTATCAGTGTACAAAACAGTTACTTGGACATATCAAGGTCCACGGGCCAATCAAGGACGAGACGCGTCCCACTGGTTGAGCACCCGCAGGGTGAGCAACACCACAAAAATCTAACAATGAGAAAGTAACAACTGCAGTTGAGCCTGAGGGGCAAGACGGCCCACTAGCAGTGAACTTGCAAAGTGAGAGTAGCGAAACAATAACAACACTATACCACGGGCACAATCATAAAAGGCACGAGCGGCCCACAGTTTAACCTCCCAACAACAACATTGGGATAGGCCAGTGAACCTAATTAGGTACTAATCATCGGCCTCCATATAGCCTAAACAATCTCCTGCCTAGGCAAGCTATCCTAAATATACATCAATGGACACATCATGTGTGTCGTGGGATTCACCATCCCGAGCGCGCTATACCGCAATTATAGATTGCAGCCTGTTCTCCTGGCCCAGGAGACTCGACATTAAATATTATATAACTAGCCTAACGGTAACACAACTACAGTGTCTCACAATAGACACGGACAGTTTCCAATTATTAATCCCTACTAAATGATACTTCTATCCATCCTCGCAGGACGTAGACTAACCCTAACAATTACATATTAATCTGGAGTCTACTCGTCATATCTCATCCTCGTAGTTGTTAAGTCCTTCGACATCCTCCGGTTTTGAGTATCCATTCCCTAGGATAGTAAGACCACCGTCGACTAGATGACAGATTCTGACTAGAAGTGCGCGCTTATTAGGCCTGCGTAGACGATGTTTACGCGATCGTCTGCTGGCGTGTTCTGTACTCCTTCGCCTTTCGGCTGTTGCCCGACATAGAACATCTGACTTGACAGTTATGCCACGCCAGGTTGTCTATGAAAGGGCTGATTTGTTGTTTGAGTACCGAGTCACTGTCGTGACTCTTAACCTCGTGAATGAAATTAATACCTATGAAATGAAACAGATGAAATGAGGCTGTAAGAGAATTACATGTGTATTAGTACATTACCCTTTGAGGTGCAATTTGTGATTGTGTTGGGTCGTGGGAATTTGGGAGGATTTTCTTTTCTTGGGATGTGGGAAGGTGTGTTTAAGGTATGATGGTGAGTTGTGAATGATTGCGCTGGGTCTCGGGAATTGGGGAGGATTTTTTTTTTTCTTGGGATGTGGGGAGGTGTGCTTAAGGTATGATGGTGAGTTGTGAGTGATTGTGCTGGGTCGTGGGAATTTTGGGAGGATTTTTTTTTCTTGGGATGTGGGAAGGTGTGTTTAAGGAATGTGGTGAGTTATGAGTGGTTGCGTTGGGTCGCGGGAATTGGGGAGGATTTTCTTTTCTTGGAATGTGGGTAGGTGTGTTTAAGGTATGATGGTGAGTGATTGCGCTGGGTCGCGGGAATTGGGGAGGATTTTCTTTTCTTGGGATGTGGGAAGGTGTGTTTAAGGTATGATGGTGTGTTGTGTGTGATTACGTGAGTCGATTTCCAGGAGGAGGATCGAATGGTTTAACTTGACTGTCCCAGCAGTCAGGCGTATATATAGTGGATAGGCCCGTACGAAGCGAAGGGGGAACCTCTTCAACCTTCTAGAAGGACGACCCGCGCTGACCAACGGTTTTCTTGGAGCGGTCAGTTGGTTGGTGCTTGTGGTCGAACGCGGAGTTATTCCCAGCAGTGGTGATCGGTCACTTATCTTCTATGGTGTGTCATCGAATTGGGCATCAGGCTTACAGGACGAGTCGGCGAAGTGGTATGTAAATAAAGAGATATATTATTAGCGAAGCATTTACATTAGTATGTTATGTTTAACTTTGATGATTTGCAGGAACTAGCCAAATATACGTTCTCTTGCACGTTTTAACGGGGCTAACCCAGGTTTTCCCGTTACAAAATTTGGTCATGTTGTGTTTTCAATATGTGGCTGGCTAGCTTGAGCTCAAGTTGGCCCACTACATTAAATATTTTCTAAAAGGGCTAGTTTTACATAAAATATACATGCTCGGACATATATGAGCAAAAATAAAGCACAAAACATTTGAACAAAATAAATAATTATTTTTGGCAATGTGGCGGTCCAACTTTACTTACGTTGTCCTGAGGTATGTGGTGACAATTTTCGACAATTTTATTGAAAATAGTAAATTCGTATTTGCCTTTTTTTTTGTCACTGTCTGATCCTCTTTTGTGAAAGTACTGAAATTTCTGAGCTTGCTAGTGTTCACACATCATCGTACAATTGACCTGTAAGTCCGGAAAATAGGTGGGTGGGGCCAAGAGAATAGTGGAGTGGGACTAGAGTCTATAAATACTTACGATAATCTCATATATATATATAACATATATAACACGATATGATTTGTTACAGGATTAATTTAATCTTTGACAGCATTGCCCGATGTTACATCACCATAATCTGTATTTGGACTAAAAATAAGTTCTAAGGTAACAACTCGGTTTTAATTTAGTTTTTTGAAAATAACAATTTGATAGACATATAAGGCACGCTTTGAATTTTCAACCTCATTTTAGCGATTTTTTTTTTACAGAAGTGGTATAGTTATCACTACATCACTATACGAACTTCTTGAAATGAGACCAGCTATCACCCTCACCGGTAGACCTAGGGGCTCAATTTCAGACTCGTATAATCTGGTTTGCCAGTAACAAATATGTCAGTTTTAAATTCGGTAATGTATTTAGGGTGGATTTTTTAAATGGTTTTCAATTCACTCCACACGCAAATGTGAGTACATTTAATCTACATTCTACCGTATTCAATCATATACTATTAGTTTATTTATGCAAATATCCTGAAAGTGTAGCAAGGCTCAGAAAGAAATGTTTAGTTAGTTTTATTTTGTTGCTGTATGTAACCGCTAAACGAAGTCAACTTATTTGATCCACTATCATCGTAATTTAAATTCAAAGTCTAACCCAGATAATATTATGGTTCAGACAAACAGCATAGCATATGAGTATGCCATGTTCATTATAAAACTGTTTTATTAATTAATGTATTGAATAAAGTGAATGTTTAATTACATATTATCAAGATGAGCTCAAGGGATATTAAGGTCTCTATATTAGTAGTTAGGGATACAGAAGATAGGAAAGAGTAAGTGAATCCACACTGGCTTGAAATGATTCACGAAAGAAACTTTTCAACCTATCAAGACATTTTTAAACAAGTTTGTGAATATATTGACTGCAACGGTTCAAGAGAGTGAGAAGGAGTACAGTAGGAGGTTGATCCACTTGAGTGAATGCTTTTCAAAAATATATTAGACACTCCACGTGCTCGTTAAAATAGAACTTACAATGTACGCTATGATGGCAGCATGGCTATGATAGTGTATACTCGTATCCTATTTGATGAAGGTGTGGACTTTGGTTCTAAATATCATCATATTTTCTTACACTTTAAGATCATGGGACCTATTCTTCGGAAAGGAACCTTCTCATTGCACCGAAGAGGATCTTGTAGTCTTAATATCTATTAATTATGAAACCAATGAATATAGTTCAGGAATGAACTTTACACAGTTTAAAGTCACGTATTGGACCAACGTATCTGCATGTTATTCCAGTCATGATTAAAGAGGGAGTATCATGTTATCAAGACTTAAGAGAGGAAGAATAATATATCATTTCTAATTTATGATACCAATCTTTTGGTTGGATGGAAAATTAATGATTCTTTAACTCACCTCATTAATAACGGTTAGTTTGTTGCATGAGTCACTTCGATCACTTACAAATTAAGTGAGGCTCGCATCTTTCCATAAATAACTTATGACGCCACCAATATATTCGTGATTAATATCTATCAAGAAGGGTATTCCATGGGAACTTCATCATCTAGCACGATGGCGTTTTGCCAGAATACATTTTAGCGCACGTTGAATGATTTAACTACTTCATGCTTATCTGATTGGGATGATACGTTATTCCATAAGATCTAGCAAATAACACAAACATCTTCTAAGGTCAACATTGTCATTTGTAAACGTGTCTGGGATGTGACTTAAAAGGCTAAGACCAAAATGGACGTTAACGAAACTATGATGCACTTACTTTGCCCGGTGCAGGAAAAAATAGTTTCTTGCCTGCTTATTATCTGCAGATGGAAAATAAAACCTAGTTTTATAACGTTTATTTCAAATAATTTATGATAAGCAGTAGGATTAAACATTATTAAAGACAGCTTTAAAGGCTAGCTATATAGAACGACACAATTGTAAACTGAAGAACATGTTATGAACTAGATCTACATCTAAAGTATCGTATTAATGGGTCACTATGATCAATTCTTTACTCAATGTACTCAATGAGTATAATTGGACGATACATTCAATGATTATGATGATACTTATTGACGTCAACGATTATAGTTATCAACATACTGTTTAAATACATGCCAACCAGTCAACCTTACTAACACAAAGCTTGAACTTGGTAATCACGTCCATATCAGCAAGTGTAACGACATTTTCTCCGAGGGATGTATTAAAACTGGTCTGTAGAAATTTTCAAAATACATAGGGCTGTGGATTAGATTGTTAGAACGTTCTTGTTTTACGATATGAGGGGTAAATCTTCCCTGGGAGAACTCTACACTCAGCCGTTGAGCCAAACATCACATCATGATTTATAATTTATGGAAAAGATCATCAAGCCAGCTAGGGTAAATCTTGCGTCGATTGGTTTGTGTTAGACTCTTCGCTCAATTAATAAATACATTAATACAATGGATATACAATTGTGTTTTTAATAAATCCATATAAAATACGGTACATATTAATATGTTCATCATAGCCTATTATTCGCCTAAGATAAGCAGTTTTAACACATGATTTTATAAATAATGCTTAAGTATTGATGAAGCTGGCCATAAGTTGTCCTATAATGAACAAAGTGTTTTGAGCGTAAAAAAGATTAGTAGCATAGTTTGGCATTATAAAATCTTCTCAGACGTGTAACCAGTCTGTTTGAGAGGAGGAGTAGTAAACAATTCCTTAAAGTATTTACTGTACCATCTCGGGGTTTAGGTGGTACGTAACATAAATATATCAATATAAGAAATAGCAAGAAGAGGGTAGGTTTGAAAAATATAAATTTAACTAATCATAAGGCAGAACAAGCTACATAATGCATATTAGGAACACTAGACTTGACCGCGTCAAGTTGCCTATTAGATTGCTGGGCAGAGACAAAATTAAAAATGGCTTGAAGTACCCATGTACTATAACAGATTAGAAAAGCTCGTAACAATCCGTCTGCTTGATACATTAACATTCAGCAGATAATTGTACCGGGCAAGTTTAAAGTCTGTGTTCTCGGCAATTACCTTTTATTAGGTTGGCACACGACCCATTGGTCTAAGCCAGTAAGGCAAGAATAATACAATTGTTGGACACCCCCAAAAAAGAGGCCCAGCAACGCAAATTAAAGAAAAAAATTATATACCACGAGCCGTGCCAGAAGGACTGAATTGGCACACAAGTTGAACACCCAAAGAGTGTACAACATCAATCAAACATGAAATATTAGATACCACGAGCCTTTCCATAAAGGCTGAAGTGGCCCACAAGTTGAACACCCAAGTGGTGTACAACATAAATTAAACATACCTAACTAGACACTACCCCAAGGCCCTGAACAATCAGAACTATTTCTTTCCCGGCTAGCCACCTCAAAGACCTCAAAATAGTCATACGGGTTAAGGTGTGGGACTCACTCCCATCGAAACTGCTGGTCCAAGGACTCGGCAGGAAACTCGCGTGAAGTGCGAGATGATATCATCAGATATAAGAAACTACGACAGACATTAAGTTATATAATAGGCTAATCCTCTAAACTAATATTCCCTAAAGACTACGATGTGAGTTCAGCCAAGGTACAGGCTATTCCCGATTTATTTATTGATCTATTGAAGACCAAGTTACTTTCTACGGTCCGGTCAGTCCCTCAGCGAGAACATCTTGATCACCGCTAAATGTAGGCTAAGTTAGTTGAGAGACGACTGTCTAGAAGACGTTGAATAATAGCAATCATATCATTGCCAAGCGAAGCATGGAGCTTTATATTGGTCGAACGCACTGCATGCTGGGACGGACGATAAAAGGGGGTGATCAACCATCTACGGGGTTCTGGAAGGTTGACTCCACCTAGTAAGCTGGTTGAGTACCACCTTCAGTTGATCCAGAAACTCGAACCGGTCAAGGGTGATATAATTGAATAGCACGGTCCCCCACCATTCTGACGGCATCGCTTCTGATGGGGCCGGAATCGTTCCATGAAGTATCCAACACGTTGGTATGTAACACAGACATCTATGTATTACAACACTTGTATGTAGATCAGGGAAGATTAATATGTGAGTGTATTTTACCCATGATTAGTTGCTTCAAATTTTAAGGCCGAAAAAGGGCTGAACTGGTGTAGCCCGTTACATTATCATTTTTATTTTACTTTTCATACTCTTGTACAAATAATATTTCATTAAGATGGATACAGAATTGAATCCGACACCTTAGCTCAGTTGGTAGAGTGTCTGTCTACTAAGTTACGGTCCTTGTTTATATTCCTGTTATAGCCTTAAAATGTATTATTGATGAAATGTGAGTTTCCCCTTTCACAGTATTAAACTTATGTCCAGGGGCTGGTTGTTGTGCCTGTTCTAGATTAAGTTAGTTTATAAGTCGTGTACTAATATAATATGACGGTTTGGGAAGTGCATATTAAATACCTTGAATAAATGAAATGAAAAAGATCAGAATTTAGAAATGATGTAATATCGTTGACATAGGACGCACATAAAGCGAGATTGTGAAAACATTGTTGGGGCAACATTAGTTTTTATTTATTAATACTGATTTAAAATGTCCTTAGTTCCATCTGTGCGAATACTTATTTCTTTCTATAGTGCGTTTTAAACTGCTTTAGGATTAAGGTCAGAGCATACTCCTATTCACCCAATCGTACGATTCCTCTAGATCAACAAATGCACTAGTTTAAGGCGCTACTCTCGTATAAGACTAAAGTACTACAGTAGCCTCATGGCTTCTTTGGTGCTGACTGACAGCTCACAGCTGACTTCTGACAATCAACATTTAGGTATATACCTAAATTTTGACTGTCAGAAGTGACAGCTGCTAAACACATGTTTTTGCAGATCATATGGTTTGGCGTAGGGATAAATACTTTGGTCTGGTAGCTTTACAAAGCCGTCAGCTGTCAGCTGTGAGCTGTCAGTCAGCACCAAAGAAGTCATGGGGCTACTGTAGTGACGGGGAGATTGAGGTTCAAATTTCGATCGAATGTACTAAGTGTAATTTTAAAAATTGTTTCCACCCTCACTTCACGCAAATTCTGGTTAAATTCCTCTAAATGTAACATTCATAATCCCCAAAACCGTATAGCGTAACTAGTACAATATCGTATAACCAAAATGGTTAGAAAGACGCCTAGCTAAAACAAATAAAAAGAATTACAATAAACTTCCTTCCTTACTGCTATACATTTCTCATTCGCTTGTTGCAATGAAAATGTCTTGTTCATTCAACCTGTACATGGCATGAAACTACAATGTACACACCAAATGTTACCAAATGTTATCAGCAGTTTTTTCAACCACACTCTCAGCTAAGACTCCCAAAAATCTTGCTTGGAATACTAACCAAACTAATTGCCCTATAATTCTTACTTCACTTTTACCACCTTTGCCTTTATACAAAGGAACAATGACAGCGTTCTTCCAGTACTGTAAAAATTATTCTGATATATTAAAGGTGGGTGATAGCTAGCGATATCTTAAATCTATCAAATTATTGTTGTTAACATGAAGTATTGCTTAAATATAATATAGAAACCGATTTCTGTCCTTATTAATAATTATTTACTTTACTAACTTTTAAATTTATTCTGAAAATCTTAGTAGGTGATAGGCTACAGTTATTAAAATTTTGGTGAAAATATAAGGTATTTAAATTAGGCACCATAGTTATTGTTTCATTATTTATTCCAACATTCACATGATAGCTATTTATACAAATTTAAATTGATATATTTTGATAATACGAAAATAAATTCACAATAATACAATTTTCACAAACACATTTTTACAGTAGCTTAGATGTCAGCAGGGAGGGTGAATATTTTCATTAAATTCATTATTCATATTATTTTCATATATCTGATTAAGGTATACATTATTTAAATTGTCAACATAAAAATTTCAAAATACTTAAATTAAATTTTTTATCACTTTAAAAAGCTGTGAATCATTAATAGTTCGCAGGGTTAAATAATTATTTTAACATAACTGTGCATTGTATAGGTAAAAACATGAAAGTTGGAAAGCGTGCTATTTACGAGTATAGCTAATTAGTAATTTTAAGTGGTGCAGGAATTGGCGGAAAGCACTTTGAGCTGTCATATTGAAAAATGGCAGCCAAATTCTGTTTTCCGCTGGTACCTTTTAAGTGGTTGATCCGACTTTAATTTTGCTTTTTCTGTTTTAAACCTCTTGCTAAGAAAACCCTATTTAATCCTTACAAAATATTCTCTATACCTTAAAGGTTCCACACATTTATCAAAAATCTTAAGATCTGTTTCTAAAAATAGATTTCTTTGTTCAATTACTGTTTTAAGGTGTACAATTCACTTTTAAACCTAGGATAGAAGAAAAACATAATTTCATCAGCTTTTCATTACTGTTTCGTAAGTAGTATTTTAACCTGAAGTTTCTTTAGGAATGGCTGATCAAAACGAGAATGTCTGTTTCACAAAATCAATTTTGTACGTCTGTTAGTAATGGATTATCAGATTTATTCTAGTGGTATTTAACATTTTTAAAGGAAAATTATTGACAGTTTTACTTGCATGAATGAAGCATAAATTAAATTCATATTCAGCCCTATTAATACTATACTTCTTTATTGGCATAATTAACAGAAAAACAGAAGTAAATTAATTTTCCTTTCTATGGGTTTAATGTAACACCTTTATCTGCGTTCATCTAATGTGGAGTAACATATATGGAGTTTCATAAATTAACATTCATAAATATATTTAGAAAGAATGGGAAAATTAATCAGTCTTGGCCACAACCACCACATAAACAAAGAGGATTGCAAGGTGAATAATCTTTTTACGCACAACATTGAACATGAGTATTTATTTACACTTGCACCTGATTATCTATCAAAATTCTGCACCTGCAAGAGGTTGGGTGATCCATTTTGACCGCAAATGTGTAGATTCTGAATCTTGATTCCAGCCAAACATCTACAAATCTCTAGTTGAGGCCTATCACCTAGCCCCAGACATGGTCGGTCTGGTAGAGCAGGCTACTCTGAAGACATGCAAGGGTTTGTGCACAGGAAATGGGCCCTACTATCCTGCTCAGCGTAGGGCTACATTATTGTATAGCGGAAATGGAATTATGATGTAATATTTGTACCGCAATTGGGCTCCAATTGTCGTATCACTTATTTTTTGGCCTCTTATCTTATTAAATTAGTAATTTCGGCAAATAAGCTCCTTATTGCTAACTATGAAAATGTATTTTGTACATTGTACTCAAAATGATGATATTTTTCGCGATACAATAAGCTGATGACAATTGCTAGTTCAAATGATTACTCATATCATTTACTATTTTGTCATGATGCTACAGTATTAAAAATAATGTCTCTAGATAGACCTACGTACATGTTGTCTACTCTTAAATTATGGTGCGAGTTATATTTTAGAATAAGAAAAATAGCTTTCCACATAAGACATGCCTTACTTATTACACCTTGTTCTAGAGTGCCACAAGGTTGATGATAGAAATATACCACTTCTCACAAGACGTGTGTAGCCCTTCACGTCATGTTCTAGAGTGCCACAAGGTTGATGGTAGAAATATACCACTTCTCACAAGACGTGTGTAGCCCTTTACGTCATGTTCTAGAGTGCCACAAGGTTGATGATAGAAATATACCACTTCTCACAAGACGTGTGTAGCCCTTTACGTCATGTTCTAGAGTGCCACAAGGTTGATGATAGAAATATACCACTTCTCACAAGACGTGGGTAGCTCTTTACATTTTGTGGGTTGGAAACCCCAGGGCGTGGTGATTCCTTCCCCTAAACACTCCATCATTCTATTATTACCAACCAATCACTGGACTCCGACATAGTCGCATAACTAAAAAAAAACACACGTTATTGTCACGTGGAAGAACATATCATAACGGGGTCCATGACTCGAAAAACTCAAGTGACCTTTGACCTTACAATCCAGTAGGTGAGTAGGATGAGCTGTCGAATAACAAACTGGCTGTCGGAAGATATAACAGAGCTGTGCGCTATCTATTTTTCCACCCTCACCAAGTCAAGCGAGATGCACAAGTAAAATAAATGAATAGTGAAATGCAATGCGTTGTTACTTTAGAAAATAAAGGGCGGAAACAAACAGGAAAATTACCATGGATATCTGCGTGTAGGTAGAATGTTCACCAAATCCCTATTTTTCTGTGCAAACAACACATGTTTTGTTTACGTTTGCTTCTTGGCTACAGCGATCATATTACGGTAGGATGAAACACCTTTAAACAGAAGGCATGAAAACATCAACCTCTTCTACTGAGAGAGAACTGGAAAAATCACACCCTCTGTGTTCTTTACAGCCCACATTTTAGTGCTAATTAAGAACTTCTCAGTAAATTTGTTCCATTCTCTTTTATTGATTTTGGATAATCGACACCTTTCTTCTCCATTGTTTCCCTTTTGTTGAGGATTAGCAAATCATCACTTGTATAAGTAAATGGGTTTTCCATTTCTTTCATAGCCTAGAAGTTATCAGATACACACTCTTTCCACAAACTTTATTTGTTTCCCTGGTGTGTGAGCATGATGAGCGCATTCGTAGTTTTCGGGGCTAAGGCCATTAAAAAGTACTGAACGTCATTGAGAGTAAATATTAACATAGACTACATACTAATCAGCTGAATTTAACTTTTAAATTTTGTCATGAATAACAAAGATTAGGTACCTTAACATATCAGTTGTGCCTTGCTCTACAAAAAAAGTTATAAGTGCAAAGGAAAACTAAAAATTATCAGACCTTTCAAGGGTATACAAGTACAGAAATGCACCTGCAACGTGACCAGTACAGTGGTACTAACTTTACCAACAAAAAAAGTAACTGCAACAGTTACCAGCGCTGCAGCTCCAACTATGTGATCAAACTACTAGCTTTTAAGCTATTTAAAGAACAAATACGTGAAAAAGAGAAACGTTAAAGAGTTTTAAAAACAAAAGAGCATGTATATTTCGGTGTATGAATGTTGTTGAAGAGAAGGGAGTATGCAAGGATAGGGAAGTGTGGAGAAAGTTAGTGAGGATGGATTATGTATGGAGTTGTTTTGTAAGCTATATGCACAGTTTCTTTCATACCCCGAAAGGGAATGGTGTGATTAGGTATGTAATACGTACAAACATCCGATAAAATAATACATTCTTATTTTACGCCGTAAATAAATTAAAAAATTAGAAAAGAATTCTTTACTTCCTTTGTGAGAATGGAGTATCTTAGTTTTAATAAAATTGTATGGAGCCCTCATGGCTTAGAGAAATATTTTTTTTACAAAAATGTTTCACCATGATGAGAGATAAAAAAGATTTAATTAGATGATTGGAGACTGAGATAAAATACAATTCAGGATACCACTGGAATCACTCGTGAATCTAACATCTTGGTTTTGATCCCCACTTACCAAGGAAACTATAGGTTTAAGTAACATCACTAGATTCTTAGGGAATTATATTCTTCTTTTATTCTTGGTTTTATAGTGATTGTGTGAACCATTAAGAAAAAGTTATTGAACTGAGAAATCCATTTTTAGAACTAGATCTTCAGTTTTTTTTGTAGATTATTTGGAACCCTTAAATTTAAAGATAACTAGTAGGTAAGTATTGTCTTAAAATAGCTTTAAAACAAGAAAATAAAAATAAAATTTGGATCGTCAAAAGTTACAGGCTGAAAAATGATTTTTACTTCCATTTTCCGATATGGTGGCTCAAAGTGCAGTCCATCGATACTAAA
Organism: Timema cristinae; assembly: GCA_039000515.1. Lineage (NCBI taxonomy): Eukaryota > Metazoa > Arthropoda > Insecta > Phasmatodea > Timematidae > Timema > Timema cristinae. The sequence continues at coordinate 42,028 of JBCFYV010000815.1, forward strand.
CTGTTTAAAATTACTAATTAGTTACAAACAAGTGTGGCCAGTTTCATGATTTTACCTATAAATTGTGCAATTTTGTACTTGGTCCTCTGTATCATAGGACTATAATAAACAATTTTAGTCTACAAATTTTTAAAGCATAGATTGATCACTTTTATAAACTAAATTAAAATAAGAATATACATTAAACTTGATGAAATTTTTAAACATTTTAATTAAAATATTTTTAATTTACCTTAAGCGAGTTTGTAATAATAACTTGAAAAGTTAAATAATGATATTCACGCTTGCAAGTATTTGACTTGAAACGAATTTTACTCAGCTGAGAAATGTAATTTAAGAAATCTAGTGGGGATAAATTGACAAAAAATATATTAGGTTTTACCTCAATTTACAGTCATTCATACCTACTCATACTTTTCCATCACTTACTTTTGATATGGTAACCAAATATTAAAATGCAGTTTACTTGAACATAGGCTACCTCATTTAGGCTACATAGCTTTAACTATTTGCTAATATAATGTGATGAGTACCAAGGCATGTAATTGATTTTCAAATTTTGTAGCAAAAAAACTACCATCTAAAAAAAACAAAAAACAGAGGCAATTCTCTTAAATAAGAGCCTATTATTTACTCAGATAAATTGACAGTAATTATATAGTAACACAATAGGGCTCGTGTAAAACTACTTATATTATAGTTTCTAGCGAAAGCCAGGTACCTTACTGTACTTAGTTTTTAGACATTATGCTCACAGTACATATTATTTTAAAAAGCAAGTCATACAAAACCACATCACTATATAAAAGGATATTTCTTTCAGTATTTATTTGTATCAATTGTTTCATTAATATTCTACTCTATTTAAAATCAAATAATAACCACACGTCTCCATTTCACAGATAGGTTATTATGTATATTTATTTCTTGCAATAAAATAGATTCCATTTGGAAGCACTTTACAAAAGGAAAAAAAAAAGAACTCCAGACAATTCATTTTACCATAAGATTAAAATAAACGTTTCTACTTAACTTTTTTTTTTTTTTTTGACAAAAGTTTTGGCACATTACCAAACAAACTGTTCACGGAAGCCATTAAAGTTTTTGTGGTTGTTCTTGTTGTAAATAGGAAATATTTTATTCTTAGAAGGTGTGGGCTGCTCTCTGAAGTGTGTGAAAGCAGATAACTTCACATTACAGCTCGATGGCTTCAGGCCCTTTCCAAGAAATGCCCATCCGTAGCATATTGTAGAACTGCGTCACTCCATATAGAGATATGATCTGAAATAATATTACAGTTAAGAACCAAACTTTTGATTTTAAATGTTAATTTTAACAAAGGAAGGAATCATAAAAAAATAATTAAATCAAAATGTAATCATTGATTGAATAAAAAATTGAATGTTATTTTTAAACTAGAGAATAATAGGACTCAAATGTAAGATTAAATTAGTATATAATGTGTTTCCGACATGTAGACATACAAAATAAAACAATATAAATAATTTATATTAAATCTGTTCTTTAAGGAAATTGAATTAATTTGTTATCAACTTATGCCTTGGTAAACTTTAGAAGATTTTTTTGTTTTACTAGTTGCCTTTATAGAAACTAGTCAATCTTCATAAAGGTAATATTCGTATTTAATGTAAAATTATAGTTTTCACATCCAAATATAAAACCTACTTCAAATAAATAAAATGCCCTAAAAGAGATTTTTAATTTTCTAATCCTTCCACTATATCTACCATTTAATTAGATTTATTAAAATAAGCATAAACACAACAAACTTTATTTAATGCGTATATAATCTTACTTAATAACATGCGATGATAATATTACTTGTAATTTCAACAATTTTAGCTGGAAATATAAAATGGTCTAGAAATGAACAAGAAAAGTTTATTGACTGATCACAAAATATATTTGTATTTGGTCAGAACAAGTATAGATCCTATTAATCTTTTAAGAACTCCTAAATATTATTTATTTTCTAAAGCATTATTTTAGTGAACAATATTTGTATGTGTTTAGTATAGTAAATCATTTGTAGGCTAATCCAAATTATTTATTCTATGTTATGTTACAAATATGACACAGAATTCCTAGTAGCCACAACCTGTCGTGTGTATCTAAATAATCTTATTATAATAGCCTACATCCCTCAGTGCTAGCACTTTTAGCAGCTCTTTCGGGTTTGACTCCCGTGTCCAAGTGTCATTTTTCAATTTTCAGAATATTACTTCCGTTTTTACTCTCCAACCACCATGGGGAATAGCACTACTGGGAATCCCTCACAACAGTTCACTGTAACTATCTAATCACCAGAATATGTGTCACTACTGACAATCTATCCCAACTATCTAATCAGCATAGTGTGTATCACTACCATTAATCTAGCTTTTTATAAATCACTAGGTGACCTGGTGATCTAGGGGTAAAGTGTCGGACTTCTATGCTGGCGGCCGGGGTTCAATCCTCGGTCCCGGCAAAGATTTATCTGATTACCAAACCCTTCCTTCACCTCTGAAAAGACATCTTGTGAATGTGAGGAATGCCAGGCCTCCACCGTGATTCGGATTCCACGTTAAACTGTAGGTCCTCCATTTCATCTCACAATCACCCTACCATTACACATTAGCGTAAGTGCGTATAACCCGAACGGGTAGTAAGACGCGGTGCTAATAGTAATAATAATAGTATAAATCACTACACCTTTACTAAACTCTTATTCTATCATTTATTATTATTACTATCAAATTTTTAATATGTTTTATACTATTCCAATTATATTAAGACAGTCAACCATATTCTTTCACCGGAATAAAGAATTCAAGAGTTATTATGACTAATTAAATATTTTGTTTTACCTTTTAATAGATTATCACATAACAAATGCTATTTTGATAAAATATTTTTGGTATAGAAATAATTTCACAAATAAAATAAAAAAAACTTTTCTCAAGCCTCTTTATGTACGTTTCTTGTGTCATGTCGATTCAACACTTATTTTAAAATTTCTAAGAGTGTAATTCATGCGCGGGAACAGATACATAACTACTTTTAATTATTAGAATTATGTAGCCTATTTTACATTCTCAAAAACACTAAAATTTAGCAATGTTTTAGCAAATATATATATATATATATATATATATATATATATTAGCTGTTGCCCGCGAATTCGTTAGCGTTTTCACTCGCGCGCTATCTATTGTAGATCCGGAAACTGAAGGTAAAATTACTTAAGTTATTTAAAAAAATCCGGCCTTATTCCTTGTCTACATCATAAAGGGGGCCTCTGTGCAAAATTTCAGCTTTTTAGGTCCAAGGGTTTGGGCTGGGCGTTGATGAGTCAGTCCGTGAGTTAGGACTTTTATTTTTATATATATAGATTTTAAAACTACCCGAATTAGAATAACAACGATAGACTGACACAAAGTGTGAAAAACTTAATACAATTGATATAGATAAAAAAAAATTTCTAAGATCAGAGTCAAGTGAGTTAATTGCTCATCTAATTCATCTTTTTGACCTTAACACAAACAGCTAGAACAACATTTGTTACAATTTTATTAATCTAGACTTGGATGAAACATTTTGAGGAGTTATAAGAAGGGTATCTGTTTAAAATGATGGTTTTTCCTATAGCTCCCTGGTTTAACTTGGGGTCTTTTCTACGCTTGTCGGTTGTTCGATGGTTCTAGAAGTAGCCCTTTATCCCCCCCCTCTCAGCAAATACAGCCTAATAAAGAGCCACAGGGACATCCAATCGGAAGCAATGTACACAAGTGTTCTCACCTCCCAAGAGCTGTTCTCCCCACAACCCAATGACCGCGCCACGTTCCACGATCAATAGCGCAAATACATTATCTGCGGACTTTCTTTACAAGAGTTTCAGAACTGCACACATCATGGGATAAGAATGGTGGTATCCTATCTAGTACTATACCTCACGATCAGTACAAAGTACTGGGGAATAGCAGTGCTTAGTTTAAATGAAGTACTGTACTTCGCACTAATTAGAAAGGTCACAACATTTAAAGTGTCAAAATTATACTTAAAACTTTGGGCCGGATTTATTGCTGTGGAGACCCCAGGAATGTAAAAAAAAATAATTGTAGGCCCCAACATTAAAACAAATAACATTAAGCTTGTCAACGTTTCGACAGAATAATTATTCTTCACAAAATGTTATAAGCGCAATGTTTAATATAATATTTAAATAAGGAAATATTGTAATCAAAAATTATATTTGCTTAAATCAAACATTTTGGTTACTACTATGAGTAAGACGGAATCTCAACTTTCAGGGCGGAAGTTGATGACGTCATAGCTCCCCCTCCCCCCATTTCCTCCCGTCTCGCGTGTTCCAGGGAGTCCCTCCCTCCCCCCTCTGATGATCCAGAGGAGACGGTGGTTGCGGGGGACGGGTAGTATGATTGGTTCAGGAAGTCCCCTCACCCCTTTCCCTCGACGGGTTCTCGGAGTTCTCCCCTCTCTCTCTCCCTCTCGCTCGGAAGGCTGTTCATGTTTCAGAACGGAAATGCCCCCCTCACCCCTTTCCCTCCGGGGAGTGTACCTTCCTTGGGCTGGAGTTCTCCCTCTCTCTCACACTCCTACTAGGGCAGCAACTTTTTTCGTAAGATAATGTGTTTGTTTTTCCATCCTCCTCCAAGCAAATGAGGCTCTACTTCCAGGAAGAATGTTTTTACTCATGGTACATTCGCGAATGAAACTTTTTTCGGAAGATGTCATGTTTGTTTTTCCATCCTCCTACCAAGCAAATGAGGCTACACTTCCAGGAATAATGTTTTTTACCTACTCTCATCATGGTACATTCACGAATAAACCTTTTTTCGGAAGATGATGTGTTTGTTTTCCCATCCTCCCACCATGCAAATGAGGTTACACTTCCAGGAATAATGTTTTTCATACTCTCATCATGGTACATTCACGAATAAACCTTTTTTTCGGAAAATGGTGTGTTTGTTTTCTCATCCTCTCACCGAGCAAATGAGGCTACACTTCCAGGAATAATGTTTTTTACATACTCTCATCATAGTACATTCATGAATAAACCTTTTTTCGGAAAATGGTGTGTTTGTTTTCCCATCCTCCCACCATGCAAATGAGGTTTCACTTCCAGGAATAATGTTTTTTCATACTCTCATCATGGTACATTCATGAATAAACCTTTTTTCGGAAAATGGTGTGTTTGTTTTTCCATCCTCCCACCAAGCAAATGAGGCTACACTTCCAGGAATAATGTTTTTTCATACTCTCATCATGGTACATTCATGAATAAAACTTTTTTCGGAAAATGGTGTGTTTGTTTTCTCATCCTCCCACCAAGCAAATGAGGCTACACTTCTAGGAAGAATGTTTTTTCATACTCTCATCACGGTACATTCACGAATAAAACTTTTTTCGGAAAATGATGTGTTTGTTTTTCCATCCTCCCTCCATGCAAATGAGGTTACACTTCCAGGAATAATGTTTTTTCATACTCTCATCATGGTACATTCACGAATAAACCTTTGTTTCAAAACATATCGGATGATGATGTGTTTGTTTTCTCATCCTCCCACCAAGCAAATGAGGCTACACTTCCAGGAAGAATGTTTTTACTCATGGTACATTCACGAATAAAACTTTTTTCGGAAAATGATGTGTTTGTTTTTCCATCCTCCCACCAAGCAAATGAGGCTACACTTCCAGGAAGAATGTTTTTTACATACTCTCATCATGGTACATTCACGAATAAACCTTTGTTTCAAAACATATCGGAAGATGATGTGTTTGTTTTTCCATCCTCTCACCAAGCAAATGAGGCTACACTTCCAGGAAGAATGTTTTTTACATACTCTCATCATGGTACATTCACGAATAAACCTTTGTTTCAAAACATATCGGAAGATGATGTGTTTGTTTTTCCATCCTCACGCCAAGCAAATGAGGTTACACTTTCAGAAAGAATGTTTTTACATACTCCCATCATGGTACATTCACGATTAAAACTTTTTTCGGAAGATGATGTGTTTGTTTTTCCATCCTCCCTCCAAGCAAATGAGGCTACACTTCCAGGAAGAATGTTTTTTACATACTCTCATCATGGTACATTCACGAATAAACCTTTGTTTCAAAACATATCGGAAGATGATGTGTTTGTTTTTCCATCCTCTCACCAAGCAAATGAGGCTACACTTCCAGGAAGAATGTTTTTTACATACTCTCATCATGGTACATTCACGAATAAACCTTTGTTTCAAAACATATCGGAAGATGATGTGTTTGTTTTTCCATCCTCACGCCAAGCAAATGAGGTTACACTTTCAGAAAGAATGTTTTTACATACTCCCATCATGGTACATTCACGATTAAAACTTTTTTCGGAAGATGATGTGTTTGTTTTTCCATCCTCCCTCCAAGCAAATGCGGCTACACTTCCAGGAATAATGTTTTTACTCATGGTACATTCACGAATAAAACTTTTTTCGGAAGATGGTGTGTTTGTTTTTCCATCCTCTCCGAGGCTACACTTCCAGGAATAATGTTTTTACTCATGGTACATTCACGAATAAAACTTTTTTCGGAAGATGATGTGTTTGTTTTTCCATCCTCTCCGAGGCCACACTTCCAGGAAGAATGATTTTACTCATGGTACATTCCCCACGTAACACCCTGTAAACATTAAAGCTCCCCTGTAGACATTAAAGCTCTCCCATGTAACATCCTGTAGACATTATAGCTCCTCATGTAACACCCTGTAAACATTAAAGCTCTCCTATGTAACAGTCTGTAGACATTAAAGCTCTCCATGTAACGCCCTGTAGACATTATAGCTCTCCCATGTAACACACCGTAGACATTACAGCTCCTCATGTAACACTCTGTAAACATTAAAGCTCTCCCATGTAACACCCTGTAAACACTAAAGCTCTCCCATGTAACACGCTGTAGACATTAAAGCACCCCCCTATGTAACACCCTGTAAACATTAAAGCTCCCCTATGTAACAGCCTGTAGACAATATAGCCCCTCATGTAGCACTCTGTAAACATTAAAGCTCTCCCATGTAACACCCTGTAGACATTAAAGCCCCTCATGTAACACCCTGTAGACATTATAGCTCCTCATGTAACACTCTGTAAACATTAAAGCTCTCCTATGTAACACTCTGTAAACATTATAGCTCCTCATGTAACACCCTGTAAACATTATAGCTCTCCCATGTAACACGCTGTAGACATTATAGCTCCTCATGTAACACTCTGTAAACATTAAAGCTCTCCCATGTAACACCCTGTAAACATTAAAGCTCCCCTATGTAACACCCTGTAGACAATATAGCCCCTCATGTAACACTCTGTAAACATTAAAGCTCCCCGCGTAGCACCCTGTAAACATTAAAGCTCCCCTATGTAACACCCTGTAGACAATATAGCCCCTCATGTAACACTCTGTAAACATTATAGCTCCTCATGTAACACCCTGTAAACATTAAAGCTCCCCTATGTAACACCCTGTAGACAATATAGCCCCTCATGTAACACTCTGTAAACATTAAAGCTCTCCCATGTAACACCCTGTAGACATTAAAGCCCCTCATGTAACACCCTGTAGACATTATAGCTCCTCATGTAACACTCTGTAAACATTAAAGCTCTCCTATGTAACACCCTGTAAACATTAAAGCTCCCCTATGTAACACCCTGTAGACATTAAAGCTCTCCCATGTAACACTCCGTAGACATCATAGCTCCTCATGTAACATCCTGTAAACATTAAAGCTGCCTCATGTAACACCCTGTAGACATTATAGCTCCTCATGTAACACCATGCAGACATTATAGCTCTCCCATGTAACACCCTGTGGACATTAAAGCCCTCCATGTATCATCCTGTAAACATTAAAGCACCCCCCATGTAACACCCTGTAAACATTAAAGCTCCCCCATGTAACACCCTGTAAACATTATAGCTCCCCTATGTGACACCATGCAGACCTTAAAGCCCCCTATGTAACACTCTGTAAACATTAAAGCTCTCCCATGTAACACCCTGTAGACAATATAGCCCCTCATGTAACACTCTGTAAACATTAAAGCTCTCCCATGTAACACCCCGTAAACATTAAAGCTCCCCTATGTAACACCCTGTAGACAATATAGCCCCTCATGTAACACTCTGTAAACATTATAGCTCCTCATGTAACACCCTGTAAACATTAAAGCTCCCCTATGTAACACCCTGTAGACATTAAAGCTCTCCCATGTAACGCCCTGTAAACATTAAAGCTCCTCATGTAACACCCTGTAGACATTAAAGCCCCTCATGTAACACCCTGTAGACATTATAGCTCCTCATGTAACACTCTGTAAACATTAAAGCTCTCCTATGTAACACACCGTAGACATTACAGCTCCTCATGTAACACTCTGTAAACATTAAAGCTCTCCCATGTAACACCCTGTAAACACTAAAGCTCTCCCATGTAACACGCTGTAAACATTAAAGCACCCCCCTATGTAACACCCTGTAGACAATATAGCCCCTCATGTAACACTCTGTAAACATTATAGCTCCTCATGTAACACCCTGTAAACATTAAAGCTCCCCTATGTAACACCCTGTAGACAATATAGCCCCTCATGTAACACTCTGTAAACATTAAAGCTCTCCCATGTAACACCCTGTAGACATTAAAGCCCCTCATGTAACACCCTGTAGACAATATAGTCCCTCATGTAACACTCTGTAAACATTAAAGCTCTCCTATGTAACACCCTGTAAACATTAAAGCTCCCCTATGTAACACCCTGTAGACATTAAAGCTCTCCCATGTAACACTCCGTAGACATCATAGCTCCTCATGTAACATCCTGTAAACATTAAAGCTGCCCCATGTAACACCCTGTAGACATTATAGCTCCTCATGTAACACCATGCAGACATTATAGCTCTCCCATGTAACACCCTGTGGACATTAAAGCCCTCCATGTATCATCCTGTAAACATTAAAGCACCCCCATGTAACACCCTGTAAACATTAAAGCTCCCCCATGTAACACCCTGTAAACATTATAGCTCCCCTATGTGACACCATGCAGACCTTAAAGCCCCCTATGTAACACTCTGTAAACATTAAAGCTCTCCCATGTAACACCCTGTACACATTAAAGCTCCTCCTATGTAACACCCTGTAGACAATATAGCCCCCCTATGTAACACTCTGTAAACATTATAGCTCCTCATGTAACACCCTGTAAACATTATAGCTCTCCCATGTAACACGCTGTAGACATTATAGCTCCTCATGTAACACCCTGTAGACAATATAGCACTCCTATGTAACACTCTGTAAACATTAAAGCTCCCCTATGTAACACCCTGTAGACAATATAGCCCCTCATGTAACACTCTGTAAACATTAAAGCTCCCCGCGTAACACCCTGTAAACATTAAAGCTCCCCTATGTAACACCCTGTAGACAATATAGCCCCTCATGTAACACTCTGTAAACATTATAGCATCCCTGAGTACGCTCGCATCATGCGCAAATGATCTCAGATTATTCACGCAAATGATGGGACATGGCATCCTAAAGTCACGGCTGCACTCTCATCATGCGCAGTATATCTGACCCTCCCTGGGTACACTCTCGTCATGCGCAAATGATGGCACATAGCATCCCTGAGTATGCTCGCATCAGACTGTAACTGGCTAACCGTTAGGTCCCGGGTTGTAACCCTCCGACTGTAGAAAACAGATTAGCTCCTGATCAACTATGCTCAGCTTCTAATCCTGACCGTTCTCTGAGAGGACCGTACCAGACCGTACTCTGAGAGACTCGTACCAGACTGTACTCCGAGAGGCTCGTAACAAACTGTACTCTGAGAGGCTCGTACCAGACTGTACTCTGAGAGGTCCGTACCAGACTGTACTCTGAGAGGTTCAGCTTCTAATCCGAATGTCACCTTATGTCATTGTACCAGACTGTAACTGACTACCTCGTTTTATTGTAGCAAGAGGTTCGAGGTTGTAACCGGCTACCACGTATTATTGTAGCAAGAGGTCCGAGGTTGTAACCCCCCCCCGACTGTGGCAGTCTGTACTCTGAGCGACTTTTATTGTACCAGATTAGCCTCTGAGATTCGAACCCTGGTATCGTTAAACCATGATGATGTAATAAACCCGAGCGAAAGGTTTTTTTCTCTCAATACGTCCGAGTCAGATTCGAACCTCGTTACTGTCGAAAGTATTTTTTCTCTCAATACGTCCGAGTCAGATTCGAACCCTGGTATCGTTAAACCATGATGATGTAATAAACCCGAGCGAAAGGTTTTTTTCTCTCAATACGTCCGAGTCAGATTCGAACCTCGTTACTGTCGAAAGTATTTTTTCTCTCAATACGTCCGAGTCAGATTCGAACCCTGGTATCGTTAAACCATGATGATGTAATAAACCCGAGCGAAAGGTTTTTTCTCTCAATACGTCCGAGTCAGATTCGAACCTCGTTACTGTCGAAAGTATTTTTTCTCTCAATACGTCCGAGTCAGATTCGAAGTCTGGTATCGTTAAACCATGATGATGTAATAAACCCGAGCGAAAGGTTTTTTTCTCTCAATACGTTTGAGTCAGATTCGAACCTCGTTACTGTCGAAAGTATTTTTTCTCTCAATACGTCCGAGTCAGATTCGAACCCTGGTATCGTTAAACCATGATGATGTAATAAACCCGAGCGAAAGGTTTTTTTCTCTCAATACGTTTGAGTCAGATTCGAACCTCGTTACTGTCGAAAGTATTTTTTCTCTCAATACGTCCGAGTCAGATTCGAACCCTGGTATCGTTAAACCATGATGATGTAATAAACCCGAGCGAAAGGTTTTTTTCTCTCAATACGTTTGAGTCAGATTCGAACCCTCAGTATCGTTAGTTAGTTTCCTTAAACCATATGGTCACCAAAGCAGGCACGCGTCACAAATGGTTTAAACACTTTCACTTTTTTTCTCCCTCTCTGAGGAAGGGGGGAGAGGTTCTGGTATAGCTTACCCTCGGGTGATGTGTCAGGGAAGGGTCGAGGTGAGGGACTCGGACGGTCAACTCGGGAGCTGGACCGAATAATGGATTATACCCCTCCCCCTAAACGACTTAATTGAATTGATCTTTTTTCAAAAAACCTCTCCACCTCTTATAACGCTGGAAATCTTCATCATCTTTCCAACCTATGTGCTATTTGAAAAGATCATTTCGATTAAGCGTTAGATTTGCAATACATTGAAATGCTGAGGTCAAAAATTTAAGAGATTTTTTAATTGTACATCACTTGCTTACAAAAAAGATCAATCTGATTAAACGTTAGATTTGCAATACATTGAAATGCCGAGGTCAAAAATTTAAGAGATTTTTTTAATTGTACATCACTTGCTTACAATGGTATAAAGATTATTAAATCATTTCCTGGAATACAAATTATTCCTTAAAACATTGAACATCACTTGCATCAGATTAGCTCTTTTAAATTGACCAAGCTGGCTAAAATGTTTTGACCAATGTTGGCAGCCTAAAAAGTTAAATACAGTTTAAGCGTTAGATTTGCAATACATTGAAATGCCGAAGTCAAAAATTTAAGAGATTTTTTTAATTGTACATCACTTGCTTACAATGGTATAAAGATTATTAAATCATTTCCTGGAATACAAATTATTCCTTAAAACATTGAACATTAATTGTACATCACTTGCTTACAATGGTATAAAGATTATTAAATCATTTCCTGGAATACAAATTATTCCTTAAAACATTGAACATCACTTGCATCAGATTAGCTCTTTTAAATTGACCAAGCTGGCTAAAATGTTTTGACCAATGTTGGCAGCCTAAAAAGTTAAATACAGTTTAAGCGTTAGATTTGCAATACATTGAAATGCCGAAGTCAAAAATTTAAGAGATTTTTAATTGTACATCACTTGTGGTTATTAAATCATTTCCTGGAATAGCTTTATCAAAACTTTAGCTAACCTAACAGGGAGCAAGTTATAATTATTAAATCATTTCCTGGAATACAAATTAACTCTTTTAAAAAAAAACATTGTACTTCACTTGGTTCAGGAAAATATCTCAACAAACAGTAAGGTGTAATAGATTTGCAATACATTGAAATGTCGAGGTCAAAAATTTAAGAGATTTTTTTAATTGTACATCACTTGCTTACAATGGTATAAAGATTATTAAATCATTTCCTGGAATACAAATTATTCCTTAAAACATTGAACATCACTTGCATCAGATTAGCTCTTTTAAATTGACCAAGCTGGCTAAAATGTTTTGACCAATGTTGACAGCCTAAAAAGTTAAATACAGTTTAAGCGCTAGATTTGCAATACATTGAAATGCCGAAGTCAAAAATTTAAGAGATTTTTTAATTGTACATCACTTGCTTACAAAAAAGATCAATCTGATTAAACGTTAGATTTGCAATACATTGAAATGCTGAGGTCAAAAATTTAAGAGATTTTTTTAATTGTACATCACTTGCTTACAATAGTATAAAGATTATTAAATCATTTCCTGGAATACAAATTAGTTCTTAAAACATTGTACGTCAATTGGTTTCAGATTAGCTCTTTCAAATTGACCAAGCTGGCTAAAATGTTTTGATCAATGTTGACAGCCTAAAAAGTTAAATACAGTTTAAGCGTTAGATTTGCAATACATTGAAATGCCGAAGTCAAAAATTTAAGAGATTTTTTAATTGTACATCACTTGCTTACAAAAAAGATCAATCTGATTAAACGTTAGATTTGCAATACATTGAAATGCTGAGGTCAAAAATTTAAGAGTTTTTTTAATTGTACATCACTTGCTTACAATGGTATAAAGATTATTAAATCATTTCCTGGAATACAAATTATTCCTTAAAACATTGAACATCACTTGCATCAGATTAGCTCTTTTAAATTGACCAAGCTGGCTAAAATGTTTTGACCAATGTTGACAGCCTAAAAAGTTAAATACCGTTTAAGCGTTAGATTTGCAATACATTGAAATACCGAAGTCAAAAATTTAAGAGATTTTTAATTGTACATCACTCGTGGTTATTAAATCATTTCCTGGAATAGCTTTATCAAAACTTTAGCTAACCTAACAGGGAGCAAGTTATAATTATTAAATCATTTCCTGGAATACAAATTAACTCTTTTAAAAAAACACATTGTACTTCACTTGGTTCAGGAAAATATCTCAACAAACAGTAAGGTGTAATAGATTTGCAATACATTGAAATGCCGAGGCCAAAAATTTAAGAGATTTTTTAATTGTGCATCGCTTATGGTTATTAAATCATTTCCTGGAATACAAATTAGCTCTTTTAAAAAAACATTGTACATCCCCTCGATAAAACAGATTAGCTCTTTCAAATTGACTAAGCCGGCAAAAATGTTTTGACCAATGTTGACAGCCTAAAAGTTAAATACTGTTATAAATCATAAGCTTTGTCAATCTTTCAAAAATATACAATTATCATAATCTTTCAAAATATATTCACTTAGACAACCTACATTTATCATGTTCATATAGTTTTTTAGTTATACTGCCTGTTCTCTCCCTCACTTAGTCCGACCGTAAAAGTCTCGCTTGATCAAACTTAAACCATTCGTTGATTACTCGTACATTTTCCGTAGCACAGGAGTAAATAGTATCAGAATGTGTAGGACACTTGTCCACCTTGTACAGTTTTTTAAGTTTACTCAGAGAAGGACAGCCGAGTTCACCTAGCTCGCGAAAGTTATACTTATCTTCGGTAATGACACTTTGTAACCATTTCATCTTCTCAGCACCTTTAATGTAGATTGTCGGCGGTGTTGTGTACCGCTCTAAAATAGGACGAAGATTCGAGTACTGTACTTCCCCTCCGTTCCAAGATAACCCATGATAATATTGAGTTAGATAACTTACGTTTCTCAAGCTTGAAGTCGAGAGGTTATCAATCTTGAACGGCGGAAGAAACTTGTAGTTGATCTCCTCGAAGGGCTCGAAATGTAAAACACTCAACTCTTTGAATATGAATACTATTTCTTCACTCGAGTATCCTTGCATATCAATCAACATGGTGAACCACCTTACTGTTTGCTGAGATATTTTCCTCTAGAATGTAGATAGTAACTAATGATCTCATCTAGAAAGCTTACTTCTATATATAAGGAGTCAGCGTGTGACTCGGAAAGTTTATACAGATGTGAACCGTAAAGCCTGTACGGGTTACAGAGGAAGGGGGCGGAAGTTTGACCCTTACCCTCTCAGCCAATGTCTTGTACTTACCCGTGCACGTAATACTGAGCCCAGGATAAACTCACGAGTGACGAGGAGAGCTCACCAGTGCATGGTCTCGAGCTGTGCTCATGATCGAAATCTGACTGAAGCTTTGTTTGAGAGACGAACGGTGGAACATTTATAGAAGGGATGATTGTTGAGAGTCCTCCAATAGGCTCAAGCTATATTCTTTCATCAGTATTCTGGCTCGGGAGGGTCGTGGGAGAGAAAAATCTGACTGAAGCTTTGTTTGAGAGACGAATGGTGGAACATTTATAGAAGAGACGATTGTTGAGAGTCCTCCAATAGGTTCAAGCTATATTCCTTCATCAGTACTCCAGCTCAGGAGGGTCGTGGGAGAGAAAAAACCCTACATGTTCCCCCTCTACATCGAACATTAAGATTTTCCCACACTTTCCGGAAAGAGGGTTCCCATCCTCCCTCCACGTAAAGCTCCTTCTAAGAAGATAAACGTATTCTGGCCTGCCCGTCTGTTGAGGCTAGTTCGTGAAATTACAGATACATACTAAATTAGCGTATTGTTTTCTCAAGTCTTTTTTAAAGCACTAACATTTTTCTAGTAACATACTAAATTAGCATATTTTTTAAAGCACTAACATACACCTGCTTTTTTTCTCAAGTCTTTTTCTAGCGGCATTAATCAAAACTCTATTTAAACAGATACATACTAAATTAGCTTATTTTTTAAGCGCTAACATTAATCAATAGTAGATCTGCTGTTTGATATAGTAGATCGTCAAGCGTCTGCTATAGTAGATCAACAGTTGCCTGGTATAGTAGATCAGATGTTTGGTATAGCAGATCATCGGTTGTTTGGCTCTGGTATAGTATATCAGATTAGTTGTTTGGAATAGTTGAGGCTTGATCCTTGTAATCAAAACATACGCATGCTTTTTTCTCAAGTCTTTTTCTAGCGGCATTAATCAAAACTCTATTTAAACAGATACATACTAAATTAGCTTATTTTTTAAGCGCTAACATTAATCAATAGTAGATCTGCTGTTTGATATAGTATATCAGATGACTGGTATAACAGATCATCAGCTGTTTGGCTTAGTATAGCTGATCAGTTGTTTGCTATAGTAGGAAATCAGACCGCTGGCAGACTTTATGAGTGGAGGGCTTGATCCTTGTGTTCCGGACCTCATTCCTCATCCCTCGTTTCCTACCGGGTGTGCGTTTAATTCCCTGGGAAGAGTCCACCCTCCTCGTTCCCTATACGCCAACTCCAGCTGCGTACGAGAGCAGGAATTAGGAAAGGGGGAGGGGGCAGTCCTCATTTGGAGGGTGCAAACCTTTCGCTCGGGTTTATTACATCATCATGGTTTAACGATACCAGGGTTCGAATCTCAGAGGCTAATCTGGTACAATAAAAGTCGCTCAGAGTACAGACTGCCACAGTCGGGGGGTTACAACCTCGGACCTCTTGCTACAATAATACGTGGTAGCCGGTTACAGTCTGGTACAATGACATAAGGTGACATTAGGGATTAGAAGCTGAGCCTCTCGGAGTACAGTCTGGTACGGACCTCTCAGAGTACGGTCTGGTACGGTCCTCTCAGAGAACGGTCAGGATTAGAAGCTGAGCATAGTTGATCAGGAGCTAATCTGTTTTCTACAGTCGGAGGGTTACAACCCGGGACCTCACGGTTAGCCAGTTACAGTCTGGTACAAGCATACTCAGGGATGCTATGTGCCATCATTTGCGCATGACGAGAGCGTACCCAGGGAGGGTCAGATATACTGCGCATGATGAGAGTGCAGCCGTGACTTTAGGATACCATGTCCCATCATTTGCGTGAATAATCTGAGATCATTTGCGCATGATGCGAGCGTACTCAGGGATGCTATAATGTTTACAGAGTGTTACATGAGAGGCTATATTGTCTACAGGGTGTTACATAGGGGAGCTTTAATGTTTACAGGGTGTTACGCGGGGAGCTTTAATGTTTACAGAGTGTTACATGAGGGGCTATATTGTCTACAGGGTGTTACATAGGGGAGCTTTAATGTTTACAGAGTGTTACATAGGAGTGCTATATTGTCTACAGGGTGTTACATGAGGAGCTATAATGTCTACAGCGTGTTACATGGGAGAGCTATAATGTTTACAGGGTGTTACATGAGGAGCTATAATGTTTACAGAGTGTTACATAGGGGGCTTTAAGGTCTGCATGGTGTCACATAGGGGAGCTATAATGTTTACAGGGTGTTACATGGGGGAGCTTTAATGTTTACAGGGTGTTACATGGGGGGTGCTTTAATGTTTACAGGATGATACATGGAGGGCTTTAATGTCCACAGGGTGTTACATGGGAGAGCTATAATGTCTGCATGGTGTTACATGAGGAGCTATAATGTCTACAGGGTGTTACATGAGGCAGCTTTAATGTTTACAGGATGTTACATGAGGAGCTATGATGTCTACGGAGTGTTACATGGGAGAGCTTTAATGTCTACAGGGTGTTACATAGGGGAGCTTTAATGTTTACAGGGTGTTACATAGGAGAGCTTTAATGTTTACAGAGTGTTACATGAGGAGCTATAATGTCTACAGGGTGTTACATGAGGGGCTTTAATGTCTACAGGGTGTTACATGGGAGAGCTTTAATGTTTACAGAGTGTTACATGAGGGGCTATATTGTCTACAGGGTGTTACATAGGGGAGCTTTAATGTTTACAGGGTGTTACATGAGGAGCTATAATGTTTACAGAGTGTTACATGAGGGGCTATATTGTCTACAGGGTGTTACATAGGGGAGCTTTAATGTTTACAGGGTGCTACGCGGGGAGCTTTAATGTTTACAGAGTGTTACATGAGGGGCTATATTGTCTACAGGGTGTTACATAGGGGAGCTTTAATGTTTACAGGGTGTTACATGGGAGAGCTTTAATGTTTACAGAGTGTTACATGAGGAGCTATAATGTCTACAGCGTGTTACATGGGAGAGCTATAATGTTTACAGGGTGTTACATGAGGAGCTATAATGTTTACAGAGTGTTACATAGGAGAGCTTTAATGTTTACAGAGTGTTACATGAGGAGCTATAATGTCTACAGGGTGTTACATGAGGGGCTTTAATGTCTACAGGGTGTTACATGGGAGAGCTTTAATGTTTACAGAGTGCTACATGAGGGGCTATATTGTCTACAGGCTGTTACATAGGGAGCTTTAATGTTTACAGGGTGTTACATAGGGGGGTGCTTTAATGTCTACAGCGTGTTACATGGGAGAGCTTTAGTGTTTACAGGGTGTTACATGGGAGAGCTTTAATGTTTACAGAGTGTTACATGAGGAGCTGTAATGTCTACGGTGTGTTACATGGGAGAGCTATAATGTCTACAGGGCGTTACATGGGAGAGCTTTAATGTCTACAGACTGTTACATAGGAGAGCTTTAATGTTTACAGGGTGTTACATGAGGAGCTATAATGTCTACAGGATGTTACATGGGAGAGCTTTAATGTCTACAGGGGAGCTTTAATGTTTACAGGGTGTTACGTGGGGAATGTACCATGAGTAAAATCATTCTTCCTGGAAGTGTGGCCTCGGAGAGGATGGAAAAACAAACACATCATCTTCCGAAAAAAGTTTTATTCGTGAATGTACCATGAGTAAAAACATTATTCCTGGAAGTGTAGCCTCGGAGAGGATGGAAAAACAAACACACCATCTTCCGAAAAAAGTTTTATTCGTGAATGTACCATGAGTAAAAACATTATTCCTGGAAGTGTAGCCGCATTTGCTTGGAGGGAGGATGGAAAAACAAACACATCATCTTCCGAAAAAAGTTTTAATCGTGAATGTACCATGATGGGAGTATGTAAAAACATTCTTTCTGAAAGTGTAACCTCATTTGCTTGGCGTGAGGATGGAAAAACAAACACATCATCTTCCGATATGTTTTGAAACAAAGGTTTATTCGTGAATGTACCATGATGAGAGTATGTAAAAAACATTCTTCCTGGAAGTGTAGCCTCATTTGCTTGGTGAGAGGATGGAAAAACAAACACATCATCTTCCGATATGTTTTGAAACAAAGGTTTATTCGTGAATGTACCATGATGAGAGTATGTAAAAAACATTCTTCCTGGAAGTGTAGCCTCATTTGCTTGGTGGGAGGATGGAAAAACAAACACATCATTTTCCGAAAAAGTTTTATTCGTGAATGTACCATGAGTAAAAACATTCTTCCTGGAAGTGTAGCCTCATTTGCTTGGTGGGAGGATGAGAAAACAAACACATCATCATCCGATATGTTTTGAAACAAAGGTTTATTCGTGAATGTACCATGATGAGAGTATGAAAAAACATTATTCCTGGAAGTGTAACCTCATTTGCATGGAGGGAGGATGGAAAAAACAAACACATCATTTTCCGAAAAAAGTTTTATTCGTGAATGTACCGTGATGAGAGTATGAAAAAACATTCTTCCTAGAAGTGTAGCCTCATTTGCTTGGTGGGAGGATGAGAAAACAAACACACCATTTTCCGAAAAAAGTTTTATTCATGAATGTACCATGATGAGAGTATGAAAAAACATTATTCCTGGAAGTGTAGCCTCATTTGCTTGGTGGGAGGATGGAAAAACAAACACACCATTTTCCGAAAAAAGGTTTATTCATGAATGTACCATGATGAGAGTATGAAAAAACATTATTCCTGGAAGTGAAACCTCATTTGCATGGTGGGAGGATGGGAAAACAAACACACCATTTTCCGAAAAAAGGTTTATTCATGAATGTACTATGATGAGAGTATGTAAAAACATTATTCCTGGAAGTGTAGCCTCATTTGCTCGGTGAGAGGATGAGAAAACAAAACACCATTTTCCGAAAAAAGGTTTATTCGTGAATGTACCATGATGAGAGTATGAAAACATTATTCCTGGAAGTGTAACCTCATTTGCATGGGGGAGGATGGGAAAACAAACACATCATCTTCCGAAAAAAGGTTTATTCGTGAATGTACCATGATGAGAGTAGGTAAAAAACATTATTCCTGGAAGTGTAGCCTCATTTGCTTGGTAGGAGGATGGAAAAACAAACATGACATCTTCCGAAAAAAGTTTCATTCGCGAATGTACCATGAGTAAAAACATTCTTCCTGGAAGTAGAGCCTCATTTGCTTGGAGGGAGGATGGAAAAACAAACACATTATCTTACGAAAAAAGTTGCTGCCCTAGTAGGAGTGTGAGAGAGAGGGAGAACTCCAGCCCAAGGAAGGTACACTCCCCGGAGGGAAAGGGGTGAGGGGGGCATTTCCGTTCTGAAACATGAACAGCCTTCCGAGCGAGAGGGAGAGAGAGGGGGAGAACTCCGAGAACCCGTCGAGGGAAAGGGGTGAGGGGACTTCCTGAACCAATCATACTACCCGTCCCCCGCAACCACCGTCTCCTCTGGATCATCAGAGGGGGGAGGGAGGGACTCCCTGGAACACGCGAGACGGGAGGAAATGGGGGGAGGGGGAGCTATGACGTCATCAACTTCCGCCCTGAAAGTTGAGATTCCGTCTTACTACTATGCTTTCGTTTTTAGTAAATTTTGATAAGTACAATGAAATAGTGTCAAAAATTCGAATAAAAAAATATTTCATAAATTTTCTGTTAAAAAAAGATAAAAAAATTATTTAACTATACAAAAGAGAAATGTATTTTATTGTAACTGTTTACGGAGACCGTGGGGCGTTAATCAAGGACTGTTCACATTATATATAAGTTATCAAAGAATTCGTATACTAGACGTGTGGTTCACATTAATTAGAAAGTGTCGGAGGATAAGTGTAGTCGGAATAATATAAGTCTTTGAATAATTATTGTTTAATTTATATAATCTCACGGTATGATTATTATGCTAACCATAATGTAAGACGCTACTCTTGCAGTAGACTAGACTGCCAAAGACAGGGAGATTGGGTTTCAAATTTCGACCAGATGTACTGAGGGTGGTTTCCCATAAAATTCTTTTCACTCTCCCTTCACGCAAGTGAGGGTACATTTCCTCTAACATTCAACTTTAATATTCCGTAACACATTAGTGTGATTAATACATGGCCATTCAAACCGAACGGGTAGTAAGACGTGGTGCTAAAATGAAGTATGCTAACCAATCCAAAAGTATTCCAATTTGGAAAGGCTTACAACTTAGACCACTTTTGTTTTGGGTAAATAAATACTATCAGTTAAAGCTTACAGACATTACAACTTATGAAGAACTATAAAATATAACACTAAAATAGATTTTTTATAAATAATGCATTAAAATCTGCCCAAATTTTGTATAGAAGCTTCAACCTATATTCACATGCTATATTTTATTTTATATATATTATATATATTTGATATATATAATATATTATATATATATTTGATATATATAATATAATATTATATATATTATCTTATATATATTATAATATATAATATATATAATATATTCTATATTATAATATATATAATATATAATATATATAATATTATATATATAATATAATATATTATATATAATATATATTATTTTATATATATATTATATATAATATATATTATTTTATATATATATTATATATAATATATATTATTTTATATATATAATATATATTAATTAATATATATAATATATATTAATTAATATATATAATATATATTAATTAATATATATAATATATATTAATTAATATATTTATAATATATATAATATATATTAATTAATATATTTATAATATATATATAATATATATTAATTGATATTAGGTCTAATATTTTAAAAATATGTTAAAAAAAACCAAGTTGACATTAGGACCTTTTAGTTGGGTGAATTAACAGAAGTCTCAGGATCGTGTCTTGAAATAAAGTTTGGTAGAAGGAACAAGCTGTATTTAATTATTTTCCTATTGAAAAATACGCCCGTTTAGCGATTAAAGTTTTATTTAGAATTCATAGAGGTATTTTCTTTACGTAAGGTAGTAAATTTATCCGTTAATTTTATTATTTATTATATTATACACAACAAAATAGACTAAATGTAAGAATGCAACGATATAGAATTATATTATATTATGAAAGGCGAAGCTTTAGGAATAAATTATTGGTTTTCACGCCAAAACTCTACCTCTGAGCTATCCAGTGACTGTCCAGGTAACAAAGTCATTCTTCGCCAATACTTTAAGGCAGACTCTGTGATGGATGTGTGGGTATCATACGCTACTAAATGCTATCATTGATATCACAGTAACAGGCGAATCTGTTGCGACTTTATGCTGCCGGCAGTACAAATAAATTGTAAATTTTAA
Source organism: Timema cristinae (assembly GCA_039000515.1). Lineage (NCBI taxonomy): Eukaryota > Metazoa > Arthropoda > Insecta > Phasmatodea > Timematidae > Timema > Timema cristinae. The sequence goes on from JBCFYV010000815.1 coordinate 63,652, forward strand.
ATTCTCTACCTTATACTATGAGTGAAGAATAATAATATTTCAGTAGAAAACATTGATAATAAAGTTATTTTAAAAGAAATTTTACTCAAAATTCAAACTTTTTTCATTGATTAGAACCAAATTTAGTAATTTGAGAGCAAACTCAATATTGGTTGTGATATTCATTAGTAGCGACGTCTGTATATTATTTTATCGTAAATCTATGCATACACAGACTAGAAATCAAAGAATGACAATCAAAACGTTGTGTGATATTATTATCGAGTAGATAAAATATGCCAGATCCTATTTATACTCCAGTCAGTAACTTACCTTAAAACAACACCATTTGAGAAACAAATTTTCTGTTGAAACAAACGTTCTATAACCGCTAAACGCTACTTATTAATTCCTCTTTCACACGGGTTAGACTGTGGTATACGAGTATTTCTCTAACTTACATTCAAGAACGCTCTTGATATGAAGAATGCCATTTCTGCTTTACACAATGCGTCGAATTGCTGAAACAAGAATAATAGTACAAATCGTAATATAATTTAAAGCAGGATATTAAAGAACAGAATATTATACTGGTAATCACTTGGTTAAATTGGTAACATTTTACAATTATACGGTTGCATCCTGATTGAGAACTGGGTAAGATTCGTCTGGACGTTGAATACACACAGAATGGTATGGCCACCCAAATATCCAGTGACCAGATCGAGAACAAGTGAATGAGAAAACCGGTGGGAATTCCTGCGTGAAGGTGGCGACACCTGTGGAAGGGGCAGCACCCGCCAGACACCGGGGCTTTGATCCTAAGCTAGCTTAGCCTAAACCTAACCTAACCTAACCTAACCTAACCTAACCTTACATAACATAACCTAACATTAGTCTAATCTAACTTACAAATACTCTTGTATGTAAATTAGTTAAATTTAGGGTGACCTAGTGGTCTTGGGGTAAGGTGTCGGACTTCTGTGTTGGGGGTCCGGGGTTCAATCCTCACTCCCAACACAGATTTATTTGATTGCCAAACCCTTCCTTCACCTCTGACAAGACGTGTATTAATCACAACTTGTGAATGTGTGGAATGCCAGGCCTCCACCGTGGTTCGGATTCCACGTTAAACAGTAGGTCCTCCATTTCATCTCATAGAAAATGGAGATCTCTGGCCAGAATAAGAAGGCATGTCGAGTTAAAGAGCTAAACGAAGGCTTAAGTTTATAAGTATTAGTGAGAGACTCCATCTTCTCATCCTTCTAAAGTACGTACTATCAGCGTTAGTGGCCACGGGGTCTAACGCGCTACTCTCGCAGTTAGCTAGACTGTCAATGACGGGGAGATTAAGGTTTGAATCTCAGTCGGGTGTACTAAGGTTTTTTTCCTAAATGTTTTCCACTCTCCCTCTACGCAAATACTTATACACCTCCTTTAAATATAACCTTATAAATCCCTAAAACCATTAGCATAATAATTGTACACAAGAGTATAACCCGGACGGGTAGTTAGACGTGGTACTAATAAGTACGTACTGAACTAGATGTCTGGCAGACTGGCCTAGTCTCTTGCGATCCTCAATAATGTGGTGAAATAATTATGTTATGTGATTGAATGTTGATAAGTATTCTTCTGTGACTTTACTTAATTATACATTATTAATTAGAGCTTAAATATTTTAGAACAATTTTATCTAGCAATATCTATATCAGATTGGAGATTAGAAAAAATAAATAAAAATACAGTTTGTAAATGCATGCTATAAATCTGTGAGTAAGTTGTTAACTTCTCACTTGTTGTCAAGGGATGTAAAACTCAGAATATACAAAACAATAATTTCACTGGATGTTCTCTATGGGTGTGAAACGTGGTCTCTTACATGACGAAAATAAAGGTAGGGTGTTTGAAAACAAAGTACCTAGGAAGATATTAGATCCAAAAAAGGAATGAAACTACTGCGGAGTTTTGGAGGCTACATAATGATGAGTTACATACTCATTACTTATCACATGACATTGTTAGAGTAATCAAGTCTCGTAGATTACGCTGAGAAGAACATGCAGTACAAATAGAAGATTCTAGAACTTTGTTTAGGGTACTCATTGGTAAACCCAAATGGAAATAGACCATTAGGAAGACCTAGAGCCAGAATGGAAGGTTTAATGAGGTGGACTGGATAGAATCAACTCAAGATAGGCGTAGGTGGCTTATTTTTATACGTAAGTACGGCAGTGAACATGAAGTTCCTAATGCCATATATGAAGTAAATATTTAAATTGATCCATTCAATTTTGAATTACACTCTTTTTACATTGTGGTGTGGTGGAGTTACCCTATAGATTTGTATGGAGACCTGGTAGTAGGTATTTGCCCTGTGACACTCCAGAACTAGAGTCGGGATTCCAGGATATTGTTGTGTGGTCTCAATTATTTTTTCTGCTACTCCGTTGGTCCTGAGAGAAATTTTTCTCGTGCCGTTTAAGATTTAATTTCTTCAGCTGAACTTATTATTAATGGTACCCTTAAATTTAACTTTACTATGTTGGCCTCCAGTAATATCATTTACTAACTTATTATTATTATTATTAAATCCGTTAGCTTCTAACGCACGATTCCCCATTTTTTTTCTTACAATTAAAGTTATACAGGTATATAATGATCTTCACTGAACTTAGCAGATCCTGAGCACCTGTAGTGGCTCACCTTGTTAACGTGATCCCTTAGGACATTTGAATACACCATTGCCACGGCTTCCAGCGCCATGAAGGTGATGAACCCTATGATCCAAGGAACCACAAATGCTGCGTTCTCCTGGAGACAAACCAAAAGAAAAACTATCTAAATAGGAAGGCTACATTGGGTTAATAACATGATGGTGATGAACCCTATGATACAAGAGACTACAAAGGCTGCGTACTCCTGGAAACAAACAATATTACAAATGATTTATTTATTAGGGTAATAACTTGAAGTTGATGAATTCTACTATCCAAGGAATCACAAATTCGGCGCTCTCTTGAACACAAACCAAAATTACAGATACTTGAGTAGGGCTACATTGAGGTAATAAAATTAAGGTGATGAAGCTTATGATCCAAAAAGTGACATAGACTGCATTTTGGCACTAAAATAAAGGTCCCAGACTAGATCATCGATACCCTGGTGATAAAGAATTTTTGTTCTAAATGAAGGGTATAAAATACACATGTCAATTATCATCATATATTCGAAAAATATTGACAAATGGCAGATTATCTGTATCAAATGTTAATTTTATGCATATACTTTTATAGTAATTTCATTCGGCTTTAATAATTTCATTTAAATTCGACAACTCATCTTTCAAATTTATACTAAAACACGCATACTGTATAAAATGATGTTACATAATTAATTCATGCATTTGTTCCACCTTTATAATTAATTCAATAAATTTTCTTCTAGCTTGGACCGCACGTCCGGTAGCTTCAATAATTTAATAGCTTTTGCCGAATATACAAAAAACATTGACATGGTTGCTGCTGGGACAATTCTTTTAAAATAGTTGTCATCAACTACTTATTGTAAAAAAATTCCATTTTCTACCAGAAACAGCGTAGCTGTCTATACTATTATATATTGGAAGTTTGATGGTCTTTAGCTGACCAAGACCTACTCGTGTAAGATGGACACAATCTCACCACTTATCTCTACTATTTATAAAACAAAGTGTCGGTCTATATGTCTGTTGCCTAAGATTTCTGGAAATGCTTAACTGATTATAAAGCAGTTTTTTTTATATTATATAGATTTTTCACCGGGAAGGTTTAAGGCCAGTGGTTCCCAACCTGGGGGCGATCGCCCCCAAGTGGGCGATTTGGGTTATCAGGGGGGCAATAAATAAGTGGGGGGCGATTTGGGGGCGATGAGTATTCAAAGGGGGAAAAATTTAAATAGTACTGTACAGTATAAGTTACCGGATAGCACGAGTCACTGGCTATTCTCAGCCGGCGAGTTCACTGCACTTACCCCTCTTCACAGTCCCCCACCTGTTGTTGTTC
>JBCFYV010000816.1:0-68440 GCA_039000515.1 Timema cristinae
GAGCATGCGCAACTTAAAATGGCTCAAGAAAGTAGATGGAAAAACAACTCAAGCCAGCAATAAAAAATTAATATAGGAAATAACATACTTTTTGCTGCCAAAATTGATAACAGTTTACTACATTATTGGTGTTATTTTGTAGGTATTGACACAATATAACAAAAGTGACAGCCTCGGATCACATGACTCGACGTATGAATGCGTTAAAGTATATCTAGTAGAATTTCAAGATTCCAGATAAGTCCTTTCCTATGAAAATTGGACTTTAGTAGGCCGCATTGTGGCCAAAATCCTTCCTCCAGTACACAGGGTCGAGGATCGTATTCCAGAGTCCCGCGTCAGAGTCAGGCGTGTTAACACACACCCAATCCTACCTGGATTTACTCCTCTTCGTTTGACCTGCCCTTGGACTACTGCCCGGTTTATTCTCACCTGCCCGGTGCAAGGTTGACCCTGCCAGAGAACGCTATTTAATTATGTCGAAACAGCGGCGTGATTGTATTTCTATTCTCGTTTAAACTTGAAGATTTGTCACAAATGGTCGACTTGTTCCACTTCAAGTGGAAAAAACATTCGGTTTCGAAACACATACTTTGGTCCAAATAATTTTCTCGAAGAATGTCACGGCAAGAAACGCAGTAAAGCCTGACACCTTTCCCACCAAACTTCACACGACGTATACAAGGCCGTCGTCAGCCAATAATTTCAGGAAGGGGGGAGGGGGGGGGGCACATCTCCCAATTACTGGAAGCTAGAAAACATTATAAATGATAAGCAGTTCTAAAATCCCTCTGATGTGTTTTTTTATGGTAAAATAACCCCAAGGCTTGGAAAATTTATAAATATTTTAACACCTATAGAAGCTCTTTTATGGTAACACAGACCCCTGATTTGTATTTGTATCTTAATGTTGATATTGTTTCAACCATAAATAAAGCCATATATATTTTGCTCATAAAATTTCGCGGGGGGGTTGACCCCCCCCCTCCCGGGATACGGCCTTGGACGTATATAACCCACTGCGACTCTGCCGGTGGTAAAGTAAGATACTAAAAGGGATGTATTTGTAGTCTAGTCTCGGGAGTCGACCAATCTCCTAGTATCTAGTATCTGAATAACAAGCAGTTCGGGTCGAATGGGGGATTAGCCTACGTCCGAGTATCAACTATACATAGGGGTCTTATTAGATCTGAACTGCTTGTTATTTACATAATGGGGGATTGGTCGACTCTCGGAGACTAGACTATAAATACGGCGCTAAGAGCCGTAAGTTTTTAATCTGCATTTTCCCTAGCTCATCCCCGTTTATTTGGCGCATTCAACCTATATTTATTAATAAAATAAAGAGTATGTGTGTGTGTGTGTCATGAGTATTGCGCGATATCTACCCCACGCAGAAGTCTGAAATTTAAAAATGAGTAGCCTCTGTGCACGAACATGTGCACCTCAAAGAAAGAATTTTGAAATTTCAATTAATTTTAACCATTTTATCCTTTTTACTTGCCATTTTTTTAAATTGAATGAATTTACTTTTCATCCTTTTGTACCCTTTTTTCACTTTTTACACCTTTATAAACTCATTACCCTTAAATATTTCTACCGGTCTTAGAGGGGTACTTAATGTAAAAAGTTGTAAAAAGGGCGAAAAGGTTACCCGAAAAATCTAATCTTTTTTTTTTTAATAAAAGAGTAAACAAAAAGTATTTACATGACGACATATCAGGCTAGTTAAGTGGACAAGTACTATAGCTACCTCGAAAGAAGATTGTCGCCAAGTGGATCAGTGGGCCAATGGGCACCTGTCTTATTACCCCTCTAGGTGTCCAAGGTAACGCGCGGTGGTCTGTGACGAGACGCCTTTCTGTCAAGGTCGACGCTATTTATTCCGACATGAGGCACAACGCAATTATCTACTTCACCGAATTACTGCTGTAGTTTTGTTTGTTAACATTTCTAAATAATAGATATAGATTATTATAAAAAAAATATAGTTTCAATAATTATTCATTATTTTTTAAATCGATCACGTTAATGTAAATGAATTTAAAATTTATGATTCAAATTAATTTATAGAAAATGGAACAGAGGGAGTGAATCATATTCATATGTATCGTGATTCAAATGTAGAGAGGTTATAAAATCAGAAGGATATTAGGAAGCGTTACGAAGAATACAAACGGGATTTAAATCCAAAGTCTCCCATTATGTTTTGTTTTTTAGCACTGCCTCTTACTACCTGTTCGGATTATACGTCTGTGTACTATTATATTAATATTGTTAGGTATTAAGAAGGTTTCATTTAGAGGAAGTATACCCCATTTGCGTAGAGGGAGAGTGAAAAACAATTTAAGAAACCACACCCTCAGCACAACCGACCGGGATCAAACCTTGATCTACCCGTCGTAGGCATTATAGTCTATTGCGAGAGTGACGCCTTAGACCATGCGGCCACTGAAGTGTGCCATTGGCTTGTTGTAGTTATCTAAAGCATAACGGTTTCGACCACTGCTGAGGTCGACAAGGGTGTTATTATTCTATTTAGGGCCGATCTTATGACTCCTGGAAAATATTAATCTGGTAGATAAATATTTATATCTGGTGGATAAGTTAAAAGTGAGTCTTATGACTGCCAGATAGCATTTATCTGCCAGATAAATATGTATCTATCCATCACATTTTTATCGGGAGGTTTAAGTAACCGATAATGTAATCTGGAAGTTAAAATGGTTGTTGTCATAGTGACGCGTTGTTTTAATGAGGTTCCGCCTATCATAATCTGTTTTTAGGTTAAAATCTTGGTTCACGTGTTTAGTAAGCACAGGTCCGGGCTCAATTATATAAAGTTAGAACATTTAATTCACACTTTTATATAAACTGACAAGCTATTTGTAGAGTTAAATTAATATAAGAACAAATTATCAAAATGTGAGTACAATAGATGAAATCTTGTAAACGTTGTACCCAACTATTGCCCACATTTTGGGAGACACCGAAATTAGTACTTGCAAGACATCTTAGCTTCTGCGCCCACGTGACGCCATCTGTTTCCTCGCACTCGTTTATCCGCCATTATTTAACAAATATTGAGCTCTCGCCACTCGTCAGGTTGTGGCGGTAGCAGCAGGGCTTATACGCATGCGCACACCAGTAAAAAACAGTACCAACCTTGCGTTTTCTTCGTAAAAAATATATTTATCCTACAAATAGCAATCTGGCAAATAAATTCAGTTCATAAAGACGCGTAAAACATTAACGTGGCTGATAACTTTTATCTGGTAGATAACTTTAACCTCCCAATTGCAATATTCATCTGGTAGTCATTAGACCACCCTTAGTGTTTTTATTTAGATGGATCATCTCTGGGATGTAATTTACATCGTTGGAGCGTCGTCATTCAGACAATGGCTTTGGTTTAAGCGCCGGTATCAAAATGTTATACCATATTTTTCCACCCGGTCTTGTCACATCACCCAAGGCTATACGCATATTGATTAAGCTAATGGAACAAATATTGGGAAGATAGAATTTAGCGGAAGTGCACCCGCATTTGAGTGGAAGGTTAGTGTTAAATAGTACGCGGCCGGTATTTGACCCCCTAACCTTCCCATCACCAGAAAATCAGACTAGTTAAGCCTGACATTTAATTCGAGTGCCCATCAATACGGGTTAAGTTCAGTTGTTTTTTTCTTGTAAGACGCGTCTTACTACCTGTTCAGTCTATCCTCATATTTGCATCATTAGTGTAGGGATAAACAAGGTAGAGTTTTGAGGAAATGTACCCACGCATTTGCGAAATAATTTGTGGAAAAAATATCCTCAGTTAATCCGACCGAATCTCTTAATCCTAATACCCCTGTCATAGGCGTTCTTTTCTATTGAGACAGTGATGATTTAGAGTTTAGACCATGCAAACAGTGATGCGGGTGAGTTCAATCTTCAAGAGGTACAAAAAGAAATTGAGCTATTAGTGAGAGATCACAATGATTTGAAATCCCAAAACTACCCGTTAACTCCGTCTACTCCGTTCACCCTGTAAGGTAGCAAAACTTACTTTTCTTGGTTCTACTATGGTGTAACTTATAAAACAGGAATATAATGTAGTCCACCAAAGTAGATCTGCTTTAGTACAATTTTCATCTAGGAAGGGCCTTTCAGAGAATTCAAATATATATCATATGTGTGGCCAAAATTAATTTCATTTTACTAGTTTATTAGTGTTATTTAATATATATATATATAAAGTAATAGCTACGGATCACATGCATTGACGTATGAATTCGTGAAAGAAAACCTATAGCTTGATTTTGGTTGGAAGAACAATTTGATAAAATTAAAACATATTTATTGCGGCCACCATTGATAGTATTTTAGTCATTCTATAGTTATTGATAATATCTATTAAAAGTGACTTGCAGATAACATGAATCGATGTATGAATATATTAAAATTGTTTTAGTAACTTTAGTAACTAACTTCTACCTTAGCTTACTTCTTCCAAACAAAATCATACTAAAGTACCTATTCTAGACGACCAAAAAAATTCTTAAGAAAATGGGATTGTATCTGTCAGAGTAAGCTGCTCGTTCAGAAAGAGTATTTAAACTATCATTCAGATCAAATAGTGAGTCCTACCTCGTCCAGTAGCTCCTGTATTTCCACGCCGCCGAACTCTTCCGACTGCTGTCGGAAGAACGTGGTGATATGATGTTCCTCCGATGAAGTCATCACGCTGCGTCGACCAAGCATCGTACCTAGTTCTTCACTGAAAGCTGCAGACAGAAACGTCACTTATTGATTTTTATTTAGGGTCGTTTAACGTTCACTTTTGAATACGACTGATTACATCAGCACACGACTTACTAACTAGCTTAATTCTTCAACAAACTCATTACACCATCCCCCGACCGTTAATTCATAGCTTTAAAAGTGGAAACCCCAATTTCAGTAATGATGAAATGATGATTATTTTCAACATTGCCATGAATCGAAACCTGAACACTCAGATAATTAGGGAGGTGCTACCAAATGAGCTGACGTATAGAACAGTAGAAACGTAGGACTTACACCCCAAAGTACATAGAACCCTAATGTATTACAATATATTATGGGGACCGCCTCGATACGCGAGAAATTGCCGCACAGACTTTCAGTCCCAAAGCAATATTTGTAAACATATATATATATATATATATTACATTAAAACAGGAATCACATAAAATAATATCTATAGTAGACATCAGCCCCGAAGAGCTCTCAAATATTTAATTATGTTCTGAAAATCATATCTAGATGGAGTAATCCTCCCTAAAAAAGCATAGATAATAGCTTTGGCTATTTGATTCAAGGAAATATTACCTAAAATCTAAACTGAAAAAAAAGACAAAAAAGTACATATAAAATATACATTTATACGAGGGGATCATGATCATAATTTATGTAAACTTACTTATGAGTACTGTATGTGAGGAACAAAAAAAAAATGACATGTAATCAAAATCTGAGGCCTAGTTAAATTAAACTAAAGATTTGATACAAAGGAATTTAAAACATTTTATATTTTAGTAAGTAATTTTTAGTTAGATTTTACAACTTTAATCAGATGCCAATAATTAATAATTATTATTATTATTTCAATTTCCTTTATTATAGTGCTGGCCAACAGTCGTAAGACCTATAACAGGCCAGCACTGAAATTACACAAGTACCTTAGAAATATAAATATTTACACGAGAAAATAAGATAAACAATAATTGTTAAATAATTTTATATATTGTTGAATAGTTCCGAAAAAAAAGTAATTAAAAATGATGAGAATAAAATTAGCAATAATAACAAAATGACCAAAGAATTGCTACAAGCAGTAAGAATATGCATCAAGTAAATCAAAATATTGTAAATTTAAATATTATAGGCAGAACCTCTACATGATAAATTGTTGATAAGGGATTTCCTTAAATAACTCCAAGTTTAGCTTTTCTCTTATGATAAAAGTCGAATTCAACAAATCTAGAATTGGCGCTATGGATACAATGACCTATATGGGCTCACCTTAAGCATTGGGAAAAAATAATTTTGGATTACGAGAATCCCGAGAAGGGATATGAACGCCTACGTGATCAAGGGCAAATTTGCAAGAAATTTTGCTATTGAAAATATTAAAAACAAAAAGGGCATCACAATAGAGTCCACGCGAGAAGAGAGTTTGGAGCCCCAAGAGGTTTCGAATTATGTTAGAATCATAATAAATCCAGTTAGTAAAGAATCAATCACAGCATGTATGCAGTGACAAAATTTCTTTGAACGTTTTCTAACCTAAGAGAGTCAATTAAGGTAGTGGAATTCCAAGCAACAGTAGCATATTCTAACTTAGAACTAACCAGGGCGTAATACAGACATAAAAAACTGTCAACTATTTTAAATGATGACGTAATAAATTTAATAAGTCCAAGTAATTTCAATGAATGAGAAATTACATGGTCAACATGATAGTGGAAAAATAGCCTGTTATCCAGAAGAACATCAAGACCATTAATATAAAGGGTACGAACTATGTTTTTATTGCCCAATTTATAAGTAAAGAAGAAAGGATTAGTTTTCCTAGTAAAAGATATAGATTTGGTCTTAATTTATTAATAGACACTCCATTTTCCAAAGAAAGCTGCTGAACCAATTTACATATGATTGAGAAAGGCCAAAATTACCAAGCTTAGAGCGAATAATACTATGTTGACATACAGTCAAATAAATGCCTTACTTTTAGTCAAAATAAATAGCATCAACCTGACCTTGGTCAGAGAAATATGGGGCAACATGCCCAAGAAATTCTACTAAATTAGTGACAATAGATTTATTTTTATAAAGCCATGTTGATTATCTGAAAATTTATTTTTAAGGTGGTTGAAAGTATGCTCATGTATGATTTTCTCGAATACTTTGGATAAAATGTTTAAGAGGTAAATTGGTCTGTATCTACAAGTTTTTGTTTTTGCCCCCTTTTTATAAATAGGTATGACAACATATTGTTTCCATGTAAGAGGAAAAGTTTCATTTGACAGGCTAATGTTAAAGATATAGGCTAACAAAAGGCTGAAAATGCTGGCACAGCCTTTGACAATAGAACTTGGAATTCCATCTGTCCCGGCACATCTAGAAGAACTCAATTTTTTTATAGAACTAGCAACATCCAAGGGTGTGATGTGGCAAGGATACAAGGGCGCGCTCGTTTCAATAACAGGGCAAGGTAAGACAGGAAGGGCTGAATAAAAGGAATGATAGTAGGTCCCAAACTCATTAGCAATTAATAAAGGATCCGCTATAATCTTACCATTAATTTCTAGGTTAGACGGGGAAACTTTATTCATACGATTATTTTTAACAAATTCCAAAATTCTTTGGGTTTGCATTTAATACTATTTTCTACTGAGTTCATCCAATTGGCTGTGTCTATAATCAAAGTGGTTTTAACTCATTTACGAAAGTGAGAAAAATGTTAATAGAATACACCATTATTTGTTAGTTTAAACTTTTTAAAAAACTTGTTTTTTTCCCCTAATATTGTATTTAAGAGTAGAAGAAAACCTATTTGGATGAATTAAGAATAGTAATTTGAGGAAAATGCGTTTTTATTTTACTTTGGACTAACTTGGTAAAATTATCTACAGCCAAATTAACATCCGTAGTAGAATAAAACACAAGACCAATCAGCAGTGGCCAGGTCATTGTAAAGATTAAGGTAGTCACCACGTGCATAATAATAATAATAATAATAATAATAATAATAATAATAATAATAATAATAATCAACTTCAGCTATGATAGCGGTGCTTTTTTGAATATAATTATGTAACTCAACCATTTCTGGCAGCAAGCCGAAACCGTTTTATTTATTACGATTCATAGAGAAATCTTCTTTAAAGCTGAAATAATAAATATGAAAAAAATTACCAAGACAGAGATTAACACCTCTAATCATTAGAACGACCCTGTTTACATTAAGATACTTTATTTATATTAAAAAATAATAGAATGAAGTATTGTATTTAAACTCTCACCTTCTTTCCTTCTAGTGGACATGGAAAAACTACTGTAGGACGACATGACACCTCCTGAAACAAAACAAAAAGTTATGTGTAAGCGTTCAGAATAATGATCCCGATTTGTAAAACATTTATTGACTTTGTAATATTAAACGGAAATTGCAGCAAGTTACTAAGGTGTCATCCCATTAACATTAACAGATAATATTACTGGCGAATCAGCACGATTTGGCAAGGACTTGGGAAAAGGATATAAACAAAATCGATTCAAATTGTAGTCGCTAATTAGACATTACTTCACCCCCTCAGGTGAGGGTTTAGATCACTGACTATCCGGAGTATTTCGGGAGGAGACGTAAGGCCAAGATGGTGGGAGGAAGAATACATGGTTATGAGCTGTTGAACGGTCGAGACAAGAGACCATGGTTCGAGTCCGGTTGGGCCTGCCTCAAGCTCGTAAAAGCGACAGCTCACGCCTGTGATATGTTATGCTAAGAGCTGGTCAGTTGCGTAGAGCTGGCTGGTAGGCCTATTTATTTATTTATAGGCCCTACTCTAAAAAATGTCAACTAATGGCCGGTCTTACAATTAGAGAGTTACCGATACTTATGATAATGTTATTCTAGATATTATGAAAGGTTTAGTAGTAAAAATATTGAATCTTGATGTTAAAATTTATTTAAAAGAGCTTACAGTTATTGTTATGGCTTTGTACCAACATTTTATGGTCAATTTTAAATCGTGTTTTATATTTTTGTATGGACGATATTTTGGATCACTTCTGAGTAGAAATAAGACAAGTATTTCGATTCTATAATTTTCCTAAAACCTACCGGAGACTAGGACATTTAGTAGGTCTAGTAGGACCTTCGTGGCTCCCTCTATTCTACTTTCACACAAAGTGTAAGTCCCATCTTTCACTTCAATAAACACCGTAAAACCAAACGTGCGTATCAAACTCCTGAAAGTCTTTCCCTCCTTAGTGCCTCAGTCCGTTATAGATTAGTGTAACATTAACTGCTACTTGCTAGTAATCGTTAGTAGCAACAGTTTACAAGGCCGTAGCCAGCCAATACTTTCAGGGGGGGAGGGGGGGGTTGGTGTGCCCATTCCCCAATTTCTGGAAGCTAGAAAAAATTCTAAATGATAAACAGTTAAAGAAGCTCTCTGAAGTGTTTTTTTTTTGTCATGGTAAAATAACCCCTAGCTGCCCAAGGCTTGGAAAATGTCTAAATATTAAACACTATTTAAAGCTCTGTGAAGTATTTTATGGTAAAATAACCCCCAAAATGCCGAAGGCTAGGAACATTTTTAAATATTTAACACCTCTAGAAGCTCTCTGAAGTGCTTTTTATGGTAACACAACCCCTCATTTGTGTTTGTATCTTAACGTTGATATTGTTTGAACCATTAATAAAGCCTTATACATTTTGTTCATAAAATTTTGCGAAGGGTTTGAACCCCCAAAAAACCCCTGGTTACGGTCTTGACAGTTTATTATTATTCCTCCTTTGCCGCCGGCCCGGAGCTTCCAGATGTTTCTGTGAAGCAGTAAGTCTGGTACGGATCAACTCAGTCTCGTGATGACAAATGAGTAGCTACTTGAATAAAGAAGTAGTGGCTCCGGTCTAGAAAACTGATATTAATGTCCGGAGGGTTCGACACCTTCTTCCGCAGAAGTTGGCAATATATTCGCCAACAGACGGCGGCCGCTTGTTCAGTATGGCTCGATTGTGGGCTGACGTCATTTGAGTTGTTTTTTTGCTGAGAATCTTACTACCCTTCAGGTCTATCTTATAGTTGAGTAGAGACGCGAAAGGTAAAATTTAGAGGAAATATACCTGCATTTGTGTGGAGAAGAGTGGAAAAACGTAAAGAATAAAACATAAAACCACAACCATCCAGGGTTCAAACCTCAAACTTCCCGTTATTGATCAAACCATAGACGAGACTGACTTCTTTGTGCGCGTAACACCCGGTGAGGGTCTACCTCATTTAGTACCGCTATGCAATTTCGCATGCACTACTAGACCACTAAGTTAATTAATTTTATTTCGTACGAGTGTTCGAAATGAGAAAACATACTGAGTTTACGTTGATTAAAAAAAAAGATCTATAAAAAACTTTCTCAAAATAATTTGTATTTTTCATCTTGTATATTAAAGAGATTATAATTAAGTGTCCTTTCTTTAAAGTCGACAGTCTTTTTATACATTCGTTGTATTTGTTTACTACTCTTTGACAAAACACCATCAAACATTTTCTTTCTAAACGTCTAGCTACCAAAATATTTAGTTCCTCAAGTTGTCAAATAATGAGCATGATGATATCATGTTAGTATAGAGAGGATTTTAGTTCTAACACCTTAATCCACACACAGTTGCGGTAAAATTATATTAAAAAATTATCATTAGAATAATTAACTTCCAAAATTTGAATAAAACAAATATTAATCAAAACTGGCCCTTTAGTTTGATACCAAATTTTCATAGTAAAGGATTTATCTGTTAGCTATAAAGGCTATTAGATCTACTCACATGTATTTATGGGTCAGGTCATGTTATCTGCAACTGACACTTTTAATAGACACCGTTACCTATTATATATATTTATATATATTATATATATATATATATATATATATTTATATATATCACTAATAAAACCGTAATGTGTGTCAAATGTTGGCCACTAAAAATATGTTTGTATTTTCTGTGAGTATCTTACTATTAAAATTGGACTGTACATACATGTTCGTAATCTATAAATGGTACTAATGACACATAAAAGTGAACAAACTGATAATAAACAAAGTTTTGCTCTTGTCCATACACAGCTGGGTGATAAATGGATGTGTATAGGAAATAAGGGGTGAGAGGAGCTCTCTTGGCTTCCACCCAGCTACCACACTATCACAACAAATAAAACAACAAACTATTTCGATTAAGTCTTATATTTGTACGATCAAGCTGGCTCTACTTCTTGTTAGGAAATACTTCTCCTGCCGTGTCAAAGAGCAATATAAAAGCTAATCTTACTTTCTCTTGAGGGTCTCCGATTCGATACCCAGCTAGAAACACTTTGATGTCAGGGGGAAGAAAGACGGAGATGGGGAAGTTTGGAAACTGAGAAGTTGTCGATATACTAGTTTTAGGCTTGTCTGCAACAGGTTGATTATAATATCAACCAACATAATAAACTCTAGCCTTAAATTGATAAGCACAGCGTTTCCCAAACTATTTGTTCCCGTAGCCCGGCTATTTTTATAATTGTCCTTCGTGACCCACTAAAAATACTATCCTTTTCTGGCCTATAGGTAAAATAAAACAGATTTTAATGTTCATACATTGTTCATATATTATATTAAAGAGCATTTACTCCTACAAAAATGTAAAGGAATCAAACTAAAACCATAAAATGTATTAATGAGAAGTGTGATGCTGTTTCTTGTTAACTAGAAACTTCAGGTTTGGAGAAAAAGATAACTTTATTATTGGATCCGGTTCGACTTCCAATCGGTTTCTATATTTATTTTTTTAGGAAAATCAGTGTTGAAAAGCTTGCTCCACACTTATAGGTCGTGACAAAAGGCATTAGAAAATGTATCGCTTTTTCTGATAAAACTGGGTACTCCTGACAAGACAGCCAAAAACCCATCACTGGTATTCTGTCGAAGATGTCTTTGAGTGCCGTATCACACGACAGTTCAATTATTGACTCTTTATCTGAATCTGGCAAATCTGTCTCAGGTTCTACGTTCATTGTAAAAGGGTTCCTTCCCTATCCATGCTTTGTTTGCTGTTGATAAGGGGAAATATTCTTTCAGACTTGTCTCCAGTCCTAGCAGATGTTAGTAGCTAGTACGCCCCATGGGAACCCCGCTTCCGCCAACGGGTCAAAACACCCACATCCTGTTTGAGTGACCTGCTTTCCACATCTTTACCGTTATTCCACCCACCCCTGACCTACTTTCCTCTGATTGGTTGCTATAAATATCCTACTTCCCTAAACAATTTTGACCTGCTTTTCACATCCGCCTACCCCCTCGACTACCAACCCTGACGTGTTATGTCACAACTCTAGCTGACACATGCACAATCAGAGGCCTCGGAATCCACAGTTAGGGGCCACTACCCCCGTCACAAGTCTACTAAAATTGGTTGTTTTGTAGCGTCTGTCGAAATGCCTGGAAATGTACCTCCACCCGCAGCTCTCGGACCGGACAACCTGGGTTTTTTTCCTATGCCGTATTCATTGCGTGTTATGTCACAACTCTAGCTGACACATGCACAATCAGGGGCCTCGGAATCCACAGTTAGGGGCCACTACCCCCGTCACAAGTCACCTAAAATTGGTTGTTTGGTAGCGTCTGTCGAAATACCTGGAAATGTACCTCCACCCGCAGCTCTCGGACCGGACAACCTGGGTTTTTTCCTATGCCGTAATCATTGCGTGTTATGTCACAACTCTAGCTGACACATGCACAATCAGGGGCCTCGGAATCCACAGTTAGGGGCCGCTATCCCCCGTTACAAGTCTACTAAAATTGGTTGTTTGGTAGCGTCTGTCGAAATGCCTGGAAATGTTCCTCCACCCGCAGCTCTCGGACCGGACAACCTGAGTTTTTTTCCTATGACGTAATCATCGCGTGTTATGTCCCAACCCTGGCGCCAGTATGTCGGCCCGACAAGACAAGAATAGATATTGAGGTCATTGCCTCGGGCATCTGGTTTTCCCTGGTGCCAATATGTCGGCCCGACAAGACAAGAATAGATATCGAGGTCATTGCCCGGGGCAACAGGGTTTTTCCCTGGCGCCAGTATGTCGGGCAGACAAGACAAGAATAGATATTGAGGTCATTGCCCCGGGCAGCGGGGGGTTTTCCCTGGCGTCAGCTTGACGGCTCACGAGACAAGAATAGATCTTGACCTCAACAACCTTGGGGTTTTCCCAATGACGTAATCATTGCGTGTTATGTCGCAACCCTGGCGCCAGTATGTCGGCACAACAAGACGAGTTGAGACAAGCTTAGATATCGAGGTCATCGACACGGGCGCCAGGTTGGCGGGCAGACAAGACAAGTCGAGACAAGAATATATCGTGTGACGTCAAACGAGGGAGGGGGTGGCTATAAAGAGGGGTGCCCACTTGGTTGTCTATTTATAAACGTTTGTAGAGCGGTCCAATATGGACAAGTTACAGCAGCTGGTAAATATCGTCGACGCGGTGCAGACCGTCAAATTGTGTGATCTAGCCGTAGATCAAAAGTACTCGGTGGATAAACTAAAAGCCGTCAATACAAAGTTAGGGAGACGCCTAATAGCCTACCTAGACGGCGAGTTTTGTGTATTTCTACCCTGCCGGTTTGGTACTCTTACAGATGAAGACGTGTGTGAGTTAAATAAAGAAAAACTGGTATTTACCTGCGCCGGAGTAAAACCCGGTTCACCTACCATTGTGAACTTTGAACGCGCTTAAGAGACACGGCAGTTAACAACAACAACGGGCAGCGGAGCATAGGGGACTCTACAGGACGTTTAGCTCTCAGGTACGCTCACCATGCTTCGATCCGGCTATATTAATTTAATGTTTGTGAGCCATACGATGGAGGGGCGTGCCTATATGACGGGAGAGAATGTTCACAGTGTCGCGGTGTGTGATAGACAGGTAATTTACAAAGTAGAGGAGCGAGGCTACATAGAGTTTTGTGACTCTACCTGTCACACGATACGAGCGACGGAAGTACTACCCTACGAGAGAATCGTGGAAACGTATATGTGTGATGTAATGTGCGCCGTTTACAATTTCCGCAAGGGGGACGTGGTAGCTGTGTTACCCCGACCTCCACCGCCACCCTTCCGAGCTCCACACCATCCGTCACCGTACTTCACGCCGCCGCCGCCGCCCTCAGAGAGACAGCCGTACACACCCCCAGAGTCACAGACGTGCCCAGCCCCAGAGTACCCACCACCTGAGTCGTCTACCCACCACACGTCACAGGCGTACCCGTCGTCAGAGTCGTCTGTCTACCAGTCAGTAGAGTCACCTGCGTGCCCACCGTCCGAGGCGTCTACCTACCAGGCGTCAGATTCACTGGCGTATCCACAGTCAGAGTCGCCTGTTTACCAGCCAGCAGAGTCAGCTGCGTGCCCACCACCACCGCAGGAGGTAAAGTCTGAAGAACCTGTAAATCTCGAGGATTTAACAATTTACAAAAATTATTCAAATGTTAAAATTATAGGTGAAACGCCCGCCGACTACATACTCAGCCTGGGCAGTTTCGGTAACGTTTTCCTTCAAAAGTCAATCTATTATTTGGATTGTAAGCGCTTTAAATCTAAAGCACGCTGTATGATATATCTCGGAGGACAAAGTGTGATGTTTAAAAGTGAATTAATAAACTAGACGTACTCTGCTGCTGCCATAGGAGCTAGTGGTGAAATTTTGAAAAAAAACGTTAAGAGCGAGTGTTTATTTCTTTTGCTGCATCTCCAATAGACATTATGCCGTTTAAATGCTGCGTTTGTGATGGATCCTACGCAAAGCTATCCAATCTTATTCGGCACAAAATTCAATGTCATCAAACTGCTGCTCACCAGGATACCTGTTGGAACGAGGAGGTATTATGCAGGGCGTTAGACATGATCGAGAAGAGGAATACAATCGTGTCAAGTGCTTAAACGAACTTGAGAAAAACAAAAGTTATAACGTTGTGCTATCGGAAGAGCCCGAACCTAATGTTATTGTGCTTGAGTTTGTTGGAAGAGTAAGATTGCCAGGTAAAAACTGTGGAGACATTGTCAGTATACACTCTACCGTCTCTCAACGTGTCTTGAACTATTTTGGAGGTGGCTCCTACACATTTTCTAGATGGCAGATGTCTTTTATATGTATTGGTCAAACACCTAAATAATATTGCTGCTTGTTGTGAATGTTTTAAATTAACCAATTGTTGATTGTCGATAAAAAAAAACTAACAATAAAATTGACTCCTATTCATTTTCTAGCTGGTAGATGTCTTTTATATGTATTGGTCAAAAGACCTAAATAATATTGCTGCTTGTTGTGAATATTTTAAATCAATCAATTGTTGATTGTCAATAAAAAGACTAACAATAAAATTGACTCCTATTCATTTTCTGGCTGGTAGATGTATTTTATATGTATTGGTCAAAAGACCTAAATAATATTGCTGCTTGTTGTTGTTGTTGTTTTAAATTAATCAATTGCTGATTGTCAATAAAAAAAACTAGCACTAAAATGTCGTTATTATTTTTTAAATCCTCGGCTGGACAATCAAAGACCTGAAGGAGACGCCAACATTGTTGTGACTTAGTTTGCTATCCAGGGTTGAATTTCTTATCTAATCCATAATATATATTTACGAGTATATCTTACCCCCTTAATGTGAACAAACCAGTACATGTACTAAGATACATATGTAAGCCAAAGTTTCCAGGGCTCGATTCCCGTGTGCAGGTGTATTTTTTTTCAGAATATGATATGTATTAAATGGTGAAGGAGAAACGCTACATATAAAGGAGGGCAGCAGCTTTCTCACCACGGCGTTAGGAAGACTGCCCGCTGCGCCAAGTGTCCAGAAAGAATGTATAACTCTCTCTCTCTCTCTCTCTGTGAAGGGAGACATGTATTTGTCTGTTAATCTATGTCGCGTGGTCAATGGTCAAGACGTCTAAGGAATCACTTGGCCGCGAGGCGTTAGCATGTCTGTCTGTCCCTTAGAGTCAAGTGTCCAGGCTTCGATTCCCTGTATGACTGAAAATGATAGTTTAAGGGAGAGGGTAATGGGAACTAGTACACCAATTGAAGCAAAGAGACGGTCTTACACATGCCAGGGGTTCAAAACCCTATATTAGCCACATGTCATGATGTTTTTTCTGGGAGAGCGGATTCCCGTAAGGTGCTTCCCTGTCTCACTCTCCGTGGCTTCGTTGAAACAGCAACAATAAATTTAACGTTCGCCAAAATATTTACTTTTACAAAAAAGTCACAAGTAATACAATATGAAAATCTTGAAATTATTTTAAATTAATATGTTGATGAAACTATATACGCTGATATAATATATAACATTTACACTAAACAAATTAGTTACTTAAAAAGCAACCAAATATTTAATGTCCGAAAAAATATTTTGATCTAAAAATAATATATTTACTTTTACAAAAAAAAAAAACCACAAGTTTTACAATTATGAAAATCTTGAAAATATTTTGATATAATAATATATTTAGTTAAAAAAAAACCACAAGTTTTACAATTATGAAAATCTTGAAAATATTTTGATATAATAATATATTTAGTTTTACAAAAAAAATCAAGTAATACAATTATGAAAATCTTGAAATTATTTTAAATAAATATGTTGATTAAACTATATATACGCTGTCATAATATTTTGATATAAAAATATATTTACTTTTACAAAAAAAAAACACAAGTAATACACTTATGAGGATCTTGAAATTATTTTAAATTAATATGTTGTTACGTTTTAAATATGAAACTATATATCATTTACCGTCCAAATAAGCCTCCATATAAATCAATGTAATTGAAAACATTTAACTTTAAGCTTTAATCATGATAATCTAATATTTGTTTGATTATTCAATTTTACATATTATGTTATTTTAAAGTGTTATGAGCTTCGTTGTTACACCTTCATTACACTATAGGGCGTTTTACATGACAGTTTTATCATCCAACTATGTCAAATAAAAATTTGCATACAACTTAGTATTTAAATTAACATATTTGTATAAATTGTACATTTTTTTTGACATTAATGAATATATTTGTCAACAATTAACTTGATATGAAATTGTTCTAATAATACACCATCATGATTTAATATTATATTTGTGTTTTGCTTATCATACATGTTTTCATACACCCTCATGACACTTGTTCTCAATATATTCACAGCTGATCCCACATTGATGGTGGAGTTGCTAAATTTATGTAAGGTATTTCGTAATCATTTCCAGGGGGATGCATCATACCTCCATTCAGACCCATGTCTATAGAGAGGGTCTTGTTGACATCATTGGTAGCGGGGGGTCCCAGCTCTATGACAGCTCTCTCTCTCTCTCACACACACACACACGGCGTATCGGTGAGCGATAGACATGTAATTTACAAAGTAGCGGAGCGAGGCTACATAGCTGGGGCCTTGAAGGTCGTTAAATCACATCGAGGAACAGAAATTTTAAATTTAAACATAATTCATTAACCTCCTTGGAGTTACACGACCTCATGAGTTCGTTGAATGTACATTTATTCAGATAAACTGGTGATCATATCAACTGTATCGAGTCATTTTAAAGCAATAAGCGTAGTTGAAAACTAATATTACACCGTCAATGATGATGAGCCAAATAGTAATTACTTATTTCAACTGTATCGAGTCATTTTAAAGCAATAAACGGTTGAAAACTAATATTACTCCGTCAATATTTAATGATTATGATGATTCAAATAGTAATTACCTATTCTATTTTGATCTAAATTAGAAAGATCGGTTCAATGCTTCTCTAGAGAAAATGGGATTTGATTCATATATATAGAGAGCTGTTTTAGAATAACCCTGCCTTCTTCACGTGAAAATATAAAGCTACGGAGCGCTTGATTAGACAAAACCATGGAAAATTCAACAACAGCCACATCAGGTATTTCAATTATCTTCTTTTACATAACTTAAAAAGTGTTTGATTTAATGTTCATAAACCATGTTTGGAGTCAACATTTTGGTCTAACCGGTTAGGGTCAATCCCGTAACTTCCTATAAATACTATCAACATTTATTTCTAAAAGGGAAACTTGAACGTAATTATCTGGTGAACTGGAACAAATTATTATTATTATTTAACACAACAGCTTACTACCCCCGTTCGCCTTATATGCTTAAGTACTAATGTATTAGGAATTTGAAAGGTTGAATTTAGAAGAAGTAAACACACATTTGCGCGGTGTGAGAGTGGAAAAAAAACTAACCTTATTTCACCCACACAAGATTCGAGGGAGGGAATCCTTAAATCAGTGGACGGATACTCTACCAACTAAACTAATGTGTCGGGTTAAATGGGTACCCTGGGAGTGTTTGTTTGACATTGCAACAGAAAACTTAAGACCCTTAGAGTTGAGGGGATTGTTTGATGTTTAGGTTACTTTACAGATGTAGCGAGGAAAGCCTACTTAACGGTTTCTACACAGATACAATAAACAACAGTGGGAGAAATCACCTTAATATTTTCCCTGGCTGTGATTTACATGAGTAGGCCAGTAGGAATGGTATGCGTCACCGCCTGGAAGTCAGAAAGATGTTTACATGCTAGGAATGCGTAGACGACACATAACGTACATATAGATGTGAAATTACTTTTACTCTTTGTGTCAAAATAGTAATATAGTTGAATGATAAAGCCGGCAGTTGAAACGCTCAAAATTGTAATGAAGTGTAACAATAATAATAATAATAATAATAATAATAATAATATTTAGCACCGCGTATTACTACCCGTTCGGGTTATACGCTTTAAGTACTAATTACGCTAAAGGATTAGGAATTGGGAAGGTTTAATTAGATGAAGTGAACCTGCATTTGCGTGGAGGGAGAGTGTAAAACCATTTAGGAAAAACCACCCACAGTTCACCCGACCGAGATTCAAAACTCGATCTCCCCGTCCGCAGCAGTCGAGCTCAGCACGACTAGCGCGTTAGCCAACTACGCCACCGAGGCGGTTAAATTAAATTGATTTAGCCTACATGCTATCTCCATTAATTTCGCAAATAGTTGTAGGCCTATTATTTATTTTACTGATAAAATAATTGTAGATAGTACAATCTTGTTCTACATTAATAAGTTTTTATATTAAAAATAAAATCCTTCTAAGATATAGTCTGAAGATAGTTGATTAAAATGATAAGTTAGTGTTGACGTACAGAGACATGACTTCGGGCTTTTCTGGTTCAAATTTATTTGTTCAAACATTTTAGCTGGATGTGCAACACCTTTTTATCGTATTTTCATTGCATCAACTTTTAAAGTTACTATTTATTGATACGTAGGTCTATTATAAACACATGAATAATACGAACAGTTCGAATGGCTAGTAAGTCACGATGCACACACATATTTTTGCGAACATTAAATTTCTTGTTACTGTTTAGTGTAAATGTTTATGTCAGCTTATATATACTCTAAATAAAATAAATAAACTTAGCACCGAAAATATGACATGATCGACGGAGAGTTTTTATTGTAATTCTAGCTATGGTATAATAGTGGTGGTTTTCTCCTGGGTAGATTTCCCAACCTCTCTTCATTCAAATGCGGATACATTTACTATGAATAATGTCAGCGTATATATACTCTAGCAACTAGGACGGTGACGGGAGATCGTGGTACGTTAAATGATTATTTTAACCAACTATTTATTCAGAGTCCCAGTGAGTAATATACTTTTGCCATAAAACTTAGTTTCCCAAGAATTATCCTCCTATTAAATTAGGTCTATATATTATATTAACTTATTTTGATTGTGTTAAGCCTTAATTTAGCTAGGCTTTATTTGATAACTACAAGATTTACTAGAGGAGATATGGATACAATTGCCATTTAAATAATATCTCAATTATTCTTTCGAAACACGGCACCTTAATTAAAGATAAAGAAATGACCTACAGTGTTCGATAAGAATCCTTATATTATTTTGAATACCAATTAAATTAAATTGATTTAGCCTACATGAATCTCCATTAATTTCACAAATAGTTGTAGGCCTATTATTTATGTTACGGTTAAAATAATTGTAGATAGTACCATCTTGTTCTACATTAATAAAATCCATCTAACATATAGTCTGAAGATTGCTGATTCAAACGAGAAGTTAGTGTTGACGTGCAGAGACATAACTAGGGCTTTTCTGGTTCAAATTTATTTGTTCAATGGCCCTTAAGTTGGGGCTATTTTCAATATTTTTCAATGGCTAACTACAATAATTATTATATCTTATATATATGTGTTTCATTTGTGTACTATAGAAATCGTTCATCTACGAGTTGAGCTGGCGAAGGCCAAATCTCTTATTGCTAGACAAGCTGAATACATAGTAAGACTCAGCCATCAACCATCGTACGGAAGTCCCCCTTTGCCTTCCTCGTCACGTCATATTGTGAAGACCATTAGACACATATACCGCTGCAAATGTTGCAACAAGGGTCCCAGTGGAAACAGTCCTGTACAGAAAACCATCATAAGCTCGGGAGGAGCTAAGCCCGAGTGGCTTCCGAATGGGGTTCAGCATCCCCCTCCAACAGCATGGTTCTTAACAGGGGTGCAATGCCCCCCGCTACCATCGCGGCCAAGTGATTCCTTAGACGTCTTGACCATTGACCACGCGAAATAGATTAACAGACAAATACATGTCCCCCTTCACAGAGAGAGAGAGAGAGAGAGAGAGAGTTATACATTCTTTCTGGACACTTGGCGCAGCGGGCAGTCTTCCTAACTCCGTGATGAGAAAGCTGCTGCCTCCTTTATATGTAGCGTTTCTCCTTCACCATTTAATACATATCATATTCTGAAAAAAAATACACCTGCACACGGGAATCGAGCCCTGGAAACTTTGGCTTACATATATATCTTAGTACGTGTACTGGTTTGTTCACATTAAGGGGGTAAGATATACTCGTAAATATATATTATGGATTAGATAAGAAATTCAACCCTGGATAGCAAACTAAGTCACAACAATGTTGGCGTCTCCTTCAGGTCTTTGATTGTCCAGCCGAGGATTTAAAAAATAATAACGACATTTTAGTGCTAGTTTTTTTTATTGACAATCAGCAATTGATTAATTTAAAACAACAACAACAAGCAGCAATATTATTTAGGTCTTTTGACCAATACATATAAAATACATCTACCAGCCAGAAAATGAGTAGGAGTCAATTTTATTGTTAGTCTTTTTATTGACCATCAACAATTGATTAATTTAAAATATTCACAACAAGCAGCAATATTATTTAGGTCTTTTGACCAATACATATAAAAGACATCTACCAGCTAGAAAATGAGTAGGAGTCAATTTTATTGTTAGTTTTTTTTTTTATCGACAATCAACAATTGGTTAATTTAAAACATTCACAACAAGCAGCAATATTATTTAGGTGTTTTGACCAATACATATAAAAGACATCTACCATCTAGAAAATGTGTAGGAGCCACCTCCAAAATAGTTCAAGACACGTTGAGAGACGGTAGAGTGTATATTGATAATATCTCCACAGTTTTTACCTGGCAATCTTACTCTTCCAACAAACTCAAGCACAATAACATTAGGTTCGGGCTCTTCCGATAGCACAACGTTATAACTTTTGTTTTTCTCAAGTTCGTTTAAGCACTTGACACGATTGTATTCCTCTTTCTCGATCATGTCTAACGCCCTGCATAATACCTCCTCGTTCCAACAGGTATCCTGGTGAGCAGCAGTTTGATGACATTGAATTTTGTGCCGAATAAGATTGGATAGCTTTGCGTAGGATCCATCACAAACGCAGCATTTAAACGGCATAATGTCTATTGGAGATGCACAAAAGAAATAAACACTCGCTCTTAACGTTTTTTTTCAAAATTTCACCACTAGCTCCTATGGCAGCAGCAGAGTACGTCTAGTTTATTAATTCACTTTTAAACATCACACTTTGTCCTCCGAGATATATCATACAGCGTGCTTTAGATTTAAAGCGCTTACAATCCAAATAATAGATTGACTTTTGAAGGAAAACGTTACCGAAACTGCCCAGGCTGAGTATGTAGTCGGCGGGCGTTTCACCTATAATTTTAACATTTGAATAATTTTTGTAAATTGTTAAATCCTCGAGATTTACAGGTTCTTCAGACTTTACCTCCTGCGGTGGTGGTGGGCACGCAGCTGACTCTGCTGGCTGGTAAACAGGCGACTCTGACTGTGGATACGCCAGTGAATCTGACGCCTGGTAGGTAGACGCCTCGGACGGTGGGCACGCAGGTGACTCTACTGACTGGTAGACAGACGACTCTGACGACGGGTACGCCTGTGACGTGTGGTGGGTAGACGACTCAGGTGGTGGGTACTCTGGGGCTGGGCACGTCTGTGACTCTGGGGGTGTGTACGGCTGTCTCTCTGAGGGCGGCGGCGGCGGCGTGAAGTACGGTGACGGATGGTGTGGAGCTCGGAAGGGCGGCGGTGGAGGTCGGGGTAACACAGCTACCACGTCCCCCTTGCGGAAATTGTAAACGGCGCACATTACATCACACATATACGTTTCCACGATTCTCTCGTAGGGTAGTACTTCCGTCGCTCGTATCGTGTGACAGGTAGAGTCACAAAACTCTATGTAGCCTCGCTCCTCTACTTTGTAAATTACCTGTCTATCACACACCGCGACACTGTGAACATTCTCTCCCGTCATATAGGCACGCCCCTCCATCGTATGGCTCACAAACATTAAATTAATATAGCCGGATCGAAGCATGGTGAGCGTACCTGAGAGCTAAACGTCCTGTAGAGTCCCCTATGCTCCGCTGCCCGTTGTTGTTTGTTAACTGCCGTGTCTCTTAAGCGCGTTCAAAGTTCACAATGGTAGGTGAACCGGGTTTTACTCCGGCGCAGGTAAATACCAGTTTTTCTTTATTTAACTCACACACGTCTTCATCTGTAAGAGTACCAAACCGGCAGGGTAGAAATACACAAAACTCGCCGTCTAGGTAGGCTATTAGGCGTCTCCCTAACTTTGTATTGACGGCTTTAAGTTTATCCACCGAGTACTTTTGATCTACGGCTAGATCACACAATTTGACGGTCTGCACCGCGTCGACGATATTTACCAGCTGCTGTAACTTGTCCATATTGGACCGCTCTACAAACGTTTATATATAGACAACCAAGTCGGCACCCCTCTTTATAGCCACCCCCTCCCTCGTTTGACGTCACACGTATATTCTTGTCTCGACTTGTCTTGTCTGCCCGCCAACCTGGCGCCCGTGTCGATGACCTCGATATCTAAGCTTGTCTCAACTCGTCTTGTTGTGCCGACATACTGGCGCCAGGGTTGCGACATAACACGCAATGATTACGTCATTGGGAAAAACCCAAGGTTGTTGAGGTCAAGATCTATTCTTGTCTCGTGAGCCGTCAAGCTGTCGCCAGGGAAAACCCCCCGCTGCCCGGGGCAATGACCTCAATATCTATTCTTGTCTTGTCTGCCCGACATACTGGCGCCAGGGAAAAACCCCGTTTCCCGGGGAAATGACCTCAATATCTATTAACAATCATCAAGAACCAACATGTCCAGGGTTGGTAGTCGAGGGGGGAGGGGAGAGGTGGATGTGGAAAGCAGGGCAAAATTGGTGGGGGAGGGAGGATATTTATAGTAACCAATCAGAGGAAAGTAGGTCAGGGGTGGGGGGGAATAACGGTAAAGATGTGGAAAGCAGGTCACTCAAACAGGATGTGGGTGTTTTGACCCGTTGGCGGAAGCGGGGTTCCCATGGGGCGTACTAGCTACTGATGTTCCTTGAGAGCAGCTGAAATCTCATCCGGCATGGAACTCATGTTATACTTTTTTTGTAATTCTGTTAGCTTTGTAAAAGCTTTGTAATTCCCTGCTTCCACACGACGGGATCACATATTGAGTTTTTTCATTGCAACTTTCACCTTCTCTTGCATTTTAAATACAGTTACATTGCTAACTTGCAATGTCAAATTTAAATTACTCAAAAAATCAAAAATGTCACAAAGGTAGGCTACCTTGATTAACCAACTGACATAATGAAAACTGTCTTTGAATTAAAATATTACATCTCTAGTAGTTGGGGGATTTTGGTCTAAGAACATTTAATCATCTTCCTTCAATTTTAATAAGTTTTCTTAAAATATTCCCTCTTGATAGCCATCGCACCTCGCAGTGTAAAAAAAGATGTTAATGTTCACTCCCCATTTCTTTGTACAGCGCAGAGAATATTCTTTAATTCAGTGGACGAGATTTTATAAAGCTTATAAATTGTACACACTCTTGCATGGTTGCAGTTAAAAGAAATGGCATTTTTTTGACGGCCAATGCTTCTCTGTGAATGATGCTACAATGCACCCATATACAATCTGGTACTACGGCTTTGATTCTCGGTAAAGGTCAGTACGAGCACCTGCCATTGCGCATGCTCCATCGCTAATCAGTTCCACACATTTCTTACATTCAATGCCATTTTGATTGATGTAATTATCATTCAAATTAAAAATTTCTTCAGCTGTTGTTCTTGTTATCAGAGGTTTACAAAAGAGAAATTCTTGGTGAGTATTATAGTTAAACCATATCTCACAAAACACATTAGATTGGCATTTTCCGATATGTCTGTACTTTCATAGACTTTCAAGGAAAAAAAGCCTATTACTCTTTTTTTAAGCGACCTACGACAGTTTATTCGATACTATCTGCCATTTCCACGATTCTACGCTTCACTGTGTTATTTGAAAGCACCAGCATATTTAATTGGTTCTCCTTTTCTTATCACATATTGGAGATGGTAACATTTTCATTGCTGGGTTTATTAATTTCTAGACAATCGTGTGGGGATAGCCAGTTTCAGCAATTATTTTTTATATGTTCATAAAAAGCCATGACAAGGTTTCCAGATTGAGCGTCCTGAGAAAAATTCGAGGACATAGTTTTTTTGGTAGCTATAGTTTTCTCTTTTTATTTATGAAGAAATCTATTGGCTTATTACTGTATTTCGATGTTTCAATTCCAAGTGCTACTTCAACTTTGAAGGTTTCATGAACTCGTTTGAAAGTGCCGCATAACAAATAACCACATAATGGTTTGTCATCAGCACCCTTGATGAAACCGAATTGTATGTAATCCTTAGAATAATTGTCGGGTCCAGGACTCCTTTTTCGTAAGACTAGTAGACTGCATATCGTGCACTCGTGCCCGGCTGCACATAACTCGACTGTCTGTTGGTGCCACACTCTGAACTTGTACCCGGCTGCACGTCACTCGTTTGTTTTATCGGTGCTAATCGAAGATTTCGTAACCGGCACATAGTTTGTTTGTATGTTGTTTTATTACCATCTATCTATTGTCAAACTAAACTTAATCAGTAAACACAAAAGAAAACATGCACTCTCTCTCGACACTTGACTCAAACTAAGCTAAACTAGTGATGGGCAATTAGGATGAATAGAATCGATTCATTCGATTATTCTGAATAATCGATTCATTCGATTCTTTCAAAATCATTCGAATGAGAAAAAACATTCGAATTAAAACAGTAGCTGACTTGACGCGAGCTGGCCGATTCATTCTCTTACCCCACCCAGAACAGAAGTGATGAGGAAAATCGACCTATGATTATGAATGTTTCTAGGCTATCTCTATACAGGTCTTCATTTCTATTAGGTTCATTTCAATAAATAGTCCCCATTGCTACACAATAATCGATCTTACGCATTCGAATGATTCTATAGTTAATTTAATACAAAGTTTATGTGGTTGTACAGTTTACAATCGAATAACAACCAAAAATAATTCGAATGAAAATTACGAAATGATTCGATTATTTTGCTACATTACTACGTGGATTGTTCTTTTTCATTTTCTTAAAATTTTACCTTCCTAATTAACTAATCGCATATAGCACAAATGGTTTGAAAGATTTCTTTTTAACGTTGACTTAAATTAGTTAAGTAGATAAGTATATAATTTTTATGTATTTAATAAAACATTGCCCAGGCCGTAATATTCAGATCGTATTATAATTTTCTTTACTGAAATAATATTACGATTGTAAGCTTATATATTTTTGTTATGTTTAGGAAATATTAAAGGGTAAATTATTTCGACTCTTTTAAATACAAAGGGAAACGTATGTTCCTTTTTAATTATTAATCGTACGCAAAGTATTTATATTAATTGCGAGCTACTTATTTGAGAAATGCGTTGATAAGCTGCAAACGCAAAGGAATGCGTGTTGGGAGATCCGACAGCAGGGTAAAGAGAATAGTAGCACAAAGCAAAACGAGCAACTAGTAACTACTTTTAGAATTAGTAAATATCCTATTATTACCGACTCTTTACTGCCTCTCAAAATCATTCGAATGATTCTTTCGATTCATTCGATTATTTTTCAAAGATCGAATGATTATTCGATTCTTAAAATCATTCGATTATGCCCATCACTAAGCTAAACGAGAGGAGTGGGTGCGGACGGTGAAAACAAAAGACAGACGATTCGACCGTTACAATGGCACCGAAGCGCGGTCGCATGTCTCTCCCGCCACCGTGCAGCCTTGCCATTGGTTGGGCTACTTTGCTGCGAACAGCTAGACCGCAAAACGGCGCGGTGCGGTGCGTGGTGGCACAGGGCGGCGCGGGCGTGGACGAATCGTGTCGTTCGTCTCGATCAATTGAATGATTTTTTTACAGTCCCTATTCAGCGTTAATTTAATCGTATTTTAGAGTTTTGTGAAAAAACAAAAACCCAAAAAGAAAACACGTGTGTTTTCAAGAGTTTTTAGGCGACACGGCATTTTACTTTCGTGGTCCGGTGCCGGGTCACAGCCCACCATTTGGTAAACGCTGGATAAGCAAATGGAAGGTTTTGGGGTCTGTTTGTAAAAAAATATTATTTGTTTTGTCGGTTATTACGTAAGAATGGATATATTGAGAGTGTACTAAACTAATTCTATGTTTATTATGGATGGACAGGGTGAAGAATGAAAAGGTAAGAGAGAAAGAACGTGAAGGAGGAACCCTTGAAGGATAGGATAGAGAAGGCGAGATTGAGGTGGTATGGACGTGTGAAGAGGTTGGGAGAGGGGGGGATCCTAAGAAGGATGCTCGAAATGGAGGTGGTGGGCAGGAGTCCGAGAGTAAGATCCAGGGACAGGTTTATAAAGGGAGTGTGGAGAGGAGAGGAGTAGATTGGGCTGGCGGGGAGGAATAAATGTGGTGGAAGGACAGAATTAAATGGAGAGGCTTATGTTCAAGACTTACGCGGTCAGTGGCAGGAAAGTGTGCATGATGATGATGATGATGATGATGATGATGCTGATGATGATGAATGAAACGATAATAGAAATTAAAACTCGAAAATCCAGCTCCGTTAAGTTCTGTCCTGTGGTCTATATATAAGACTAAGTGCTCAAAGTTTCAGTTTCTAGGTCACCTAAAGGCTTCTGAAGGGCGTGGAAAGACACACACACATATTAGGAAATCATATGTATAGATAGATAAGCGATCAGCAAAGACGAGGTTATTGACACATGGGACTATATTGGAAGTGAGTTCCAATTCTCATTACGCCGATGGCCGAGTTGTTGTAAAACTTGGACTTTTCCCGGTGAAAACAAACAAGTTTTATTAACCATTGTAAAAGAATGACATTTCAACACGGCACGAGCTCTTCAAAGTCCACGCTTTTGCCAAACAACCCTTCTTTAAATATAGCCACTTAGAGTGAGAGATCCTAGAAGTTCTGCAACATTGGTTTATTTTGATGTCTTTATTTTATTAAAGTGACCTACAACTCCACAACATGGCGGGTAAACTTGGCGCCTCTGCACATTTAGTTAATAGTTTCGCCACAAAACTTAAATGATCGTTAAAAGGAGCATGTACACAACTTTTAACCGAATAGCAACAGACTTACCTTGACGGATTACACTAGGTGTAGCTTATGAGATAGGGTCATAAAAAGCGTCGTAAATAACTAATGATAATAATTTATTTGAAAATGTAACTTGTTTAGTACGTGGAGCAAGATGTCAGTGTAGTTTCGTCTGGTTTGCCTATGGTGGGTAGTTAGTTCTAAAATTCTGGCCGAGAGTACAAGAAAGACTTAAATGATGTTGTTTTTTGTAAACCATCAACACTATCTTAATAAACAAACTTTTTTTCTAAGATCAACATTATTGGAGATCTTCCTTAACAGTTTCATTTTGTAAAAAAAAGTGTTGCATATTTATTAAGGTTCTACTAATAAATACTGTAACTAAAACCTCAATATAAATACGGTAGAACTCTTTACAATAATAATAATAATAATAATATGTAGAATCACGTCTTAATACCCATTTGGGTCATACGCTTAGGCTGTGCAAGAGTGATAATATTTTATTTTATTTTCTTATTTTTTATGGTTGTGAATCTCTTTAATAGAATAGAAATATTAAAATAAGTAATAATAGAGCAAAATTGTTATGTATTTTTTGATTAAATAGTTATAATGATTAATATAACTTAATAATACTAATTCGTATCCAAGTATTAAGAAATACAAGCAAAGCCTTAATTTTTTTTTTTTTGATGTACGGATAGTATATGGTAAACATATTTTAGGCACGGTCTGTACCATATTTTCCATGATATTAATTTTATTTAATAAATAATGAAACTGAATCGGCGGCAGACTTTCTCATTCATTTACAAATAAATTTCCTATAAGAAAACTACTTTGTATTTTGAAATTAAATTGAACTCTCCTTATTAATCAATAAATACTGGTTCATTTGACATTTTTCATACAATCGTTACTATCATATTTTAAAAACTGGATAGGAAATAGCCACAAATTACGTGATTTTCACAGAAATAAATACAGCCAAACCGGGCCGTACCATTGAGAACCAAACACAGGTAGGAGTGACCGCTTGTGTTTTGATTGACAGCGGCGGGCGGGCGGGAATGATGAGGGGGATGAAGGTCATTAGCAAACTTTTCTAAACCAGCTGAGAAAAGTATTGAGGTACAAAAAAACATACGAAGAGTAATATTCTGATATTTTAGATTGTTCTTGCCTGTTAGCTATTTAATGTGTTAAAGCTGTACAGTCTATTGTTACCAGTATTCTTTGACATTGTTTAGTTTTATAATTTAGTTTGAGCGTAGGCTACCATTTAACTGGCATAAATATAATTATAATAATCAAGGCCATAGCGAGCAAATAATTTCGGGGGGGAGGCCCATCCCCCAATTGATGGAGGCTAGGACAAATTCTAAGTATTAAACTCCTCTAGAAGCTCTCTGAAGCATTTTTATGGCAACATAACTGCCATAGGCTAGAAAAAATTCTAATTATTAAACACCTCTAGATGCTCTCTGAAGTGCATTTTATGGTAACACAGCCCCCTAATTTGTACTTGTACATTAATTTTGGTATTGTTTAAACCATAAATAAAGCAATATATATTGTTCATAAAATTTCTCGACTATGGTCTTGATATTAATCAACTTTTATGTGAATTTTACTGTGTACAAAATGTCTAATCCTCGTTCATTTACAAGTAAAGTATTCAAAAGAAGAAAACGATCAGAGATTTAAAGAGATCGAGAATCCAGAAAGAAGAATCATAATTAACCGGAAACAAATTTGAATCACTTAAAAGGTAACTGTAGTTTGAAAATATTACAACTAATATTTGTATTTTGTGAATTTTTAAAGTAAATGTAGGCGTATTTTATTTGTTTATTTTCTAAAAAATTCTACGAATATACCAAAAATGTGCCAAATATATTTATGTTGATAAATAAATTGTAAAAAAATATGTACAGCCTTGTACATGAAATGTGGCCGCGTTAAATTGGTTCCAAACGGAAATGATGGCAAGTTTTTGTAATCGAGTGTGTTGGCTACCTAAAGTTTAAAATAGTCCTTAGATATACACAAAATATATGGTGATGATTGTATTATAATATAATTTATAAGTTATGGGTTAGTGATAATAAGCCCTAATCAGTATGCCTGCCGAGTAAATTACATGTTTTTCTGGTTTGTTAGTGAGCGGGAGGTCAAGGTTTGAATTCCGACTTCGCGTAATCTACTAAAGCTTCTTTTAGTAACAGTTTCCCACGCTTCCTCCACCCCAAGAAAGTGAAGAATTTACACGAACTGCAGGAACCTCCAATTCCAAAGATATGCAGGCAGACATATACTTTTTTGATGAAGATGACGAATTGGAGGATTTACTACCGAATGTGGAACATCCTTCACTCGTTAGTGAAAACACTATTTCAAAATATGAATATAGTAATGAAAATATCTTACCAGCACTTTTCATAGAAAATATTGAAAGGTTGAAAGAACACAGGATTCTTCCACTACGGGTCACCGAATTATTGATGTAATGCCTTTTTCTAAACAGATAATTAAATTAGATGAACTCTCCAAATCATGTATACGTTAGGTCACTCACTATAAACTAGAAAAGGAAATAATAATGGGCTTGAATTTACTCTGGTTTATTTTTGTGACCATTGTGATGGTAAGCAATGCATTACCTCAAAACAACTCGTAAAAATTAACTATTTGTTGGGAGAAGAACAAATTGAACTCTAAATACAATTGAAAATATTTATGAAGCAAACCTATAGATTCTAGAAGCATCTAATTAAAATAAATCCATATAAGTGTATAACTCCAAATAAATAGAGAGGCATCTTTTTTTATCTGGGGTGGGAAGCTCCAAATAGCTTTTAGAGAAATCTTATTAAAAAAAATATCAGACGATGATATGGGAGGGAATTGGTAAAATCCCAGTGGCCCCCTGATGGAAATGTCTAGGCACACCACTGGCTTAACGAAAGGGTAAATTTGATGGAACACGATAGAATGGAACAGGCATGATGTAGTAGATTAGATGATGTCTAGATTAGTAAAATATTTTTAAAAATACTAACATACAATAAATGTGTTTCAAAGAGTAAAAGCTAAAGCGTCTTAGTTCAAGTGTTGTATCCAAGGTTACGAAGCATAGTATAAACTTTGTCATATTAAAATGTTTAGTTTATAAACTAGAGAAGTATCAAGTCTACTTCCTCACTAAGCAAGTGTTGGTGTTAGAGAGAGGTGATACAATGTTAGCTATGCATGAATTGACAGACAGCCCTCAGTGAGCAGTTTTCTGGTTGCTGAGTAGTGTCCAAACACATACCAGGATAACCACTCTTTTACTTACTAATATCAAGATAAAATATTGTAATCTTGAAAGAAAAAAAATGTTTCACGATATTGATGAATTTTTACTTTTTTTTTATAAACTCGAAATCAAAAAACTAGTTTTCACAATTCTTTCACAACCTGTCCCTGGACACGGATCGGATACGGTTTGATTGATTTCTTCAAACTTGATATCTATAAGTTATAGGGCAATATCTCAACAAGTTTATTTTATTTTGACCCTAGCCTTCAAATTTAGCATAGTTTACAAATGAGACATTTTTTAATGTATTTTTTTTTCAAAACTGGATCTAAAGATTCTGATTAAAATGCAAACCTAGGGAGTAATTGATCTCACAAATAACGTAGAGGCTATTTGGTTTTTGGTCAGTAAAATTTTGAAGTGTGAAGAGGGATTTTTCAAAAACTTGAAATATTTTAAAAAGAGAGTTGATGTAGGTATCTTGAACTTGTTTGAGATTAAAACAACACACTGCTGTTGGCAACAGATATATTAGCCTATATCAAGTAATATTTTGTCAATAAGTGATTTAACAATGTTGCTTGTAATTAATTGCGAGGTATATATCCAAAGTAATATTTTGTTAGGACGTGAATTAAGAGTGTTACTTGTAATGAATTGTGAGCGATAGAGCTAGAGTAATATTTTGTCAGTAGGTGATATGAGTGTTATTTGTAGTTAATTGTGAGGGATATACCACAAGTATATGGTAGGTATAAGTAGGTGGCCACTTACCAGTAAAATTGGGAAAAATCCCGGGAAATGTTCTTGAAAATTTGCCATCATTTGAGAATTTAAAGGCGAGGAGCACTATAAATAGTTATTGGGCATACACATTTAAACATTTGCCATGGGGAAAACCACTTTAAATATATTCTGGAAAAATTAAATTAAAAATATTATAGTTAAGGAAAACTATAATTAGCGTTTAGGGGTATCCAAATATCAAAACAGTTCTAGAGGAGGATCACTCCAAATATCCCGGAAGGAGTCTGATTTTCAAAATATTACTGGACAAGTACCTTTCAAAATAGATTCTAGGGGTATTCAATTTTCACAAAATGTATGGTGTTGAGTCCCTGGATCTCCTATTAATTGGAAGAAAGTTCCTTTAAAAAAAATGTATACACCCCTACACAAATAAAGTTCCACCGCCACTGGGTGAATCACCTTTTGTAAATGTATAGGCCTATGAATACTACTGTTTATCTTGCCTAATCTCCACTTGTAGTTGAGCACACATCACACGTGCAATAATGGCCTTTTGATACAGACCTTTAAAAAATGTACGTTGAGAATGTAGAGTAATATCATGGATTTACCCTCGTTTTTAGTGGGGAGAGAAAGGTCCTGTCTATGGTGGATCGTGATAAAGTCTCCCAACAGGAGATGGTCAGCATTTTTTTATGCATGGACTTATCTAATAAATGTGTATAGTACTGCAATCTATGGTGGTAGAACCGAGGTTGAGGGGGGGGGGGGGCAAGATGGGCCTCTTTCCCCTGAAAATAATCTCAGCTGGAATAAATCACACCCCCCTAAATATATTTTAAATCCTCTGATATTAATGAAAATGAAGTTGAAAGATCTTGCATTAACATCAAAATAACTTCTATATACATTCAATTATCTAAAGTTTTCCAGAGAAGACCACCTCAAAGTTTCTAGAGGCATCTAATTTTCGAAAAAAATTCAAACTAGGAGCAGTCTAAATATTTTCTAGAAGCACCTAATTTTAAACATTTTTGGAGGAGAACCCCTTCAAATAGCTTTCAGGAGATCTAAATTTAAAAAAGTAAACTGGTTGAGGACTATTAAAAATAGCTTCTGGAGGTATCCAAACTTTTAAAACATTTCCGAAGGACGCTACTCAAAATAGTTTCTAGTAACATCCAGAGTTCTAAATAATTTGGAGGCGGGACTACTCTAAATATCTTTTAAAAGAGTATAATTTCAAAAAAGTGAGAAAGGACCAGTAAGGGAGAATGCCGCTTTCTGTTACTCATTTGTATAATGGGTGGAGGGGTGGGTAGGTAGGGTGGGTGGGGGGTTGTGTCTCCTGGGATGCTGGCGGATGTGAGGTAGGGGTGGGGGTTGGGGGGTTAGAGCACCTGGCTGACTGAGAGAAGTGAGGGGGAGACTATTTTTTTGGTGCGGCATACGGGGACTCATTTGCATAATTGAGGTTTCGTGGGGATGAGAAGGGTTGGAGCACGCGGATGACAGAGAGAGGTGATGAGTCAGGGTTCTCCCTCTCTCTCATCAGATTGAGAAGGGTAACAGAGAGAGGTGAGGGGTCAGGGTTCTCTCTCATCAGATGAGGCAGGGTTGAGTGTTCTCTCTCCCGACGAGCCAGGGAGTTTTTTTCTCCCTCTCTCCCGGCGAGTTTTTTTCTCTCTCTTTCTCTCTCTTTCATCAACGTGATGTAGTAGGGTTTGGGAGGGCAGCTTATGGACCTCGAAACCTCAGTCCTTGGGATAGTACGGAGTATATTCTCTCTCTCTCAAACCTGATGGTCTGACCTCAATCCCCAGTCCTAGCAAAGATTGGGAATTAAGGATATGACAAGTATTATTCACCCCTAAATAAATAGTTCAAATTTTTTAAAACCGAGTATATTCTTAATATTACATTGATACATATATTCTGTACAAAATTCTCTCTCTCTCTCTCTCTCTCAAAGTCTTAGTCTTTTCAACACGCGCACGACCGGTTCTTTCACCACTTGAAAAGATCGTATTTGCCGTCACCTAGATAGATCAGCCCGCGCTGCGAGGCGTTAAACCGACTTCTGTATCTCGCGCCAAAGTTTTTACCCGGAAGACGCACTTTGCCCACATAGTCCAGTGTCACGATGTTTGGCTCGTCCTCCGGTTCGCTGATCTCCTAGTCTCCTTCCAGGCGACGAACGTTGTAGGTCCAATACTTTTCGAGTTCGGAGACGCTTTTGACACGGTCGAGTTCCTCGCGCTCGATCCGATCCAGCTCGACGCACAAAGCGTCTTCCTCGTGCAGGGATGTCGATTCCTCGAGCTGGGAGCGTCTTCGCTGAGAATTTGCGGCTCGTCCCCTTCCTTCAGCTTGTAGACGGGACATGATGTTGAACAGCCCTCGACGGACTGACTCGCCTCGTACATTCCCGGATTATGGCATCCGAGCCAGTGCACCGAAGAGTCGCAACACTCGCTGTAACCCTTCTCGGCTCTCACGATGTAGTATTCAAAGCCGTTGTCTGATATCTTAATTTCACTCATGTCCTCCAGACGATAACCCAAACGTCTAAATATTTCGAATGAGATGCGTCTCCCTACCTCCCGGTCGCTTTATATGCTCGGGATGGAGGGGGGAACATACCCTCGCCCCCCTCTATACCCTTCACATCGATCCACGAATTGTGTGTCGAGTCGAACCCTAACCATTTGACGTACGCTCTATTTCCGGAACGTCTGACTATCTTCTCCACGAGGTAGACGTCGGGATACGAAGTCTTTCTATGTTCCTTAGCGTAGAAACCACCCGTGATAGGGTTACCTTTCATATCTTCGAGTAGGAAGGTCCTGGGATTAGTTTCGACCACCTTGCTTATTTTAAACAGTTCAGTCGACCAGTTTGCGGTATAACCCTTTTCTAAAACGTCCTTATACTTGCTGATACGGACTATATCGCCCACTTTAAATACGTTCGGCGTGGAATTTGAGCTCTTGAAACGTTTATAGACTGTATGTAAAAGTCTATCGTCCTTGACGTCTATAGGTCTCATCTTTATGGTCGAGTGTACCGTACGGTTGTATTCGTCCAGTAAGGAATCGATTATATCGATCCATCGATACGATCCTTTAGCCGTGAACCTCCTCCACATCATGTTCTTGAGAGTGGATTAAATCGTTCAACGACGCTAGCCTTGACGTTGCTGTATGTAGAATAATGATTGATCCTCTTTCTCCTCATGAGTGTTTTGAATTCTGCGTTGTAAAACTCTGACCCGTTATCCGTTTGAAGATGACGTACGGGAGGTAAGCCTACCTTGTCGAGGAGGAGAGCCATTGCGACGCTGACGTTCTTACCCGTCTTATCTTGACGGGTGCGGCCCAAGCCTCTTGGAATACACGTCGATGACGGTGAGAAGGTACTTGAATCCCTTATTCGAACCAGAGAGGATATCATCTCTACCAGATCGGCCTGAAGGAGCTCGTTCAAGCCTCGTACACTTACGTGTCTTCGGGGGAATCGTCGTCTTGCCGGACGATGAAGTTCGCGCGCAATTTCCCAATTGACGCCGGACATGATTATGATAAAATATTGAAGAGTTGAATGTCTTTATACGATGATTCCCGCCTCGCGTAATTCCTCGATGATAGAAACGATCTCGTTATGGTGAGCGGAATGTCTGGCCTCGGTAGATGCGTGCAAGAGTCGTAATCGATCAACCAATTCGTTAGGATCGTCCCAATAGGTATAATCGACGCCTCTTCCCGTCGCCATCTTGTATAAACCTTCACCCTCGAGCTCCTCTTCAAACATAGGTTTGATGATTAGCGAATACTTTGATCCCGCCCGCATCTTGATACGAGTGTACGGTCGTTGCTCAACCGATGCGAGTTCGTTTCTTTGAGCATAGTCTTGTATACTTTCAGATCATCCTTTGTATAATGCGCGGGTGCTCTTCTGAAGAGTAATTCTAATAGTCCTCGAGTATACGGTACCGTCTTATTGTTGAGAAGTATTGTTCCGTCTTTCCCATCGAATACGATAGGCGTATCTCCGAGATTGGTAAAGTCGCCTTCATGACGTACCCCATATGTCTTATCAGAATGCGTGTGAGACGAATAAAGATAAGTATCCAATAGATGGTTGCTCTGCGATCTCTCGGGCGGGGCTTCGGGTTCGGGTTCGGCGAGCGCCTTCACCATCTTGTTTAGAGGTTCCGTGATAGGTTTGAACGTTTCATTCGCTACGTGCTCCGACTCGTGCCGAGCATCGCGTAGTTGCTTATACTTTCGTTTAATAATCTTACTCACTTTTATGATATCTTCCGCGACCTTCGTCGACATGATGTAAGGTGCGAATGTCTCTTACGACGAAGAAACGGTTCATTATATCTAAACGTAAGTAAAATTAATTCGACGTGTAAAATCTGAGGCGTCGTCGTCGAGCGTGTTTCTATCATGAAAGATATAGAGTCATCTATGAACACCTCAAATGGAGGGTCGCCGATAATTTTAAGATTCAACAAGCAAATAATATCTATCAAGTTCATGACCATCGTTGAAACGATGCCTGCCCTCTTGAACTTATAACCTGCGTTCACCTGTTAGAGTCAATTCGAAATGTCTCGCATCCTTCTTCAGAGGTTTCGAATCCAAGTAGATGTAGATAAAACTGCGATTAACCGTAGAGTCTACATAAGCTTTAGGCACAGCGTCTGTAGGTAAAAGGGCATACCTATGTTTCGCCAAACTATACCGTCTGCATCGTAAAGCTTGTTGTTATCTGGTCCCTTAAGCGTAGTACACCTCCGGTATAAAATCGTTGTAAATGGTTCGTTGTATCTAGAAAGTTTCCTCTAGGCTTAGCAGCTTTGAACCTAAAACTTCTAGCGTTGTTTTATTTTCGTTGAGACGATCCTCATGATGATGAGACAGTTTCCACACCTCCTCCATCCTTTGACGAGTACTCTTCTCAAAGTTGACGTATTTCATTCGATTGTTCTCCAAATCCTCGATCAACGACTCCATCTGTCCTTTGATGACGTCCTTGGCGGTGTTGAGAGCGACTATCTGCTCGTTTCTATGTCTCACACCCATCCTATCGACGTAAGATTGTTACAGACATTCTTAGATGTGACGGGCGGCTCGACGTTGACGATCTTTTTCGATCTAACGTCGTAATATCCTTGAGGGTTTAGAGTTAGATTTCCCTCTGACTCGATGAGAGATCTATATTTGTAGAGACTATGACCGAATTTAGATATGGACGACATGATGTCTTATCGCGTACTGAACGCGCGTTCGCCTCAATCGTGCAAGATAAAGGTATCGAACCCGTAGCGATATCGTCCTTTATCGATCTCATGATCTTTGATCAACACGAGAAAATCGTACTTGTTTTATTTCCAACACAGCGAGCAAACCTCCTTGAATTTTTGGAAAGTCATATCCGTGTTCACGTGATCGTCGTAGACATGTCTCAGGTTCGTATCGTCCATCCTGAATAGGATGAGAAGATTAGCGTTATCTCTCAACATCTGTTTCGGGATGGGCGAGTACGTCTGACAGAGATAGAAACAGTCTATGGCCTTATGTCTACCCATACTGAAATAAGCCTGTATATTAAACTGTTTATCGCAAGCGACGTCGTCAAATATGAATACAGAGTCG
Organism: Timema cristinae; assembly: GCA_039000515.1. Classification (NCBI taxonomy): domain Eukaryota; kingdom Metazoa; phylum Arthropoda; class Insecta; order Phasmatodea; family Timematidae; genus Timema; species Timema cristinae. The sequence goes on from JBCFYV010000816.1 coordinate 37,435, forward strand.
GGTTCGGCCTCGGACGGTGGGATAATTTCCGCGTTGTCGGAATAAGGGAAATAGCCCATGCCTTCAACGAGTGAGAGGACCTTCGATAAACGTTGATACTTAGGCTGGTATAACGATTTTGAGTAAACGTACACGTTCTTGAAGCGTAGCCTGTTAGGTTCCTTCAACAGGCTGATCATAGCGTTGGTTTTACCGCAATTCGATGGTCCACAGATGATGCAGCGGATAGTATCAGGTAACAACGTACCGTGTCTCCGAAGTAAAGCTCCACCCTCATCATGATCGTTGTTGTGTACAGTTAAAGAGTCTGTCTGTTTCTCGAACCGCATGTTGACGACTACTTCACCTATATAATGGACTCGCCTATATAAATGCTAAACAGTACGTCTCATGAGGCAAAGAAGAGGGGATGGTTTGTTGGATAAGATAATCAATAATCTACAGTTCGAGGCTCATATACCCGGTTATCAGTACTTCGGACAGGGGACAAAGTTGGAAAAACGATTTAAACGGGGCGATCCTGGAATAAACGAGTTAGATCGACACTGTAAAGAACACGATATCGCCACTCCAAGGTGAAAGATCTTGCAGGACATCATACTGCAGATCGTGAACTTATCGAGAAATCATGGAAAAGATTACTCGCGTCAGACTCGAAGTTGAGCGAGAAAGCCGCCGCGTGGGCAATCACCAACGCGATGAAAGCTAAAGTCAAGATGGGTTCAGGTCTAAAGAAGAAGAAGAAAACTCAACGTCGTCAGCGGCGTCCTACTACTACTACTAGACGTCGTAAGAAGAAGGGAGGAATTCTACCTATACTACCTTTGATCGCAGCGCTTGGAGCCGTCGCCGGAGGAGCCGGAGGAATCACCAAGGCCGTACAAAGTGCTAAGGCGAATACGAAACAATTGAACGAGGCTCAGAGACATAATCGTACGCTCGAAGCTATCGCCATGGGGAAAGGTATGTATCTACGACCTTACCCGAAATTAAAATGACTACCTAAACGTGCCCTTACTGAAACGGATCTGTGCAAGTACGCCGCCGAGTTAAAAATCCCCTTCTTTAGAGGAGTATTTGCGAGAGATGCTTTACCTAACGGTCTTCCTTGGAAGATAGAGAACGCCATCATCAATCTTGATGATGATAGTGGTAAGGGTACGCATTGGGTGGCGTATAAGAAAAACGGTGAACGGGCGGTTTACTTCGATAGTTTCGGTGATCTAAGGCCACCGCTCGAACTTGTTCAATATCTCAGAGGAATACCCATCACCTATAATCATACCCGGTATCAAGAGTACGGGACCGTTTTATGCGGACATCTTTGTTTAGCTTTCCTTAAATACTCACGTTGACGTTCGAACTTAGTAAATATGTCTATGACACTTACACTGACAGGTCAGAGTTCGAATCTGACAGAGAACTACTTCCCGCATATCCTGCTCGGAGAAGAGAATCGTGAAGAAGAATGGTTCATCGGACTGATCAATCTGGCCACGTTCAATTCCATACCGAACATTGACGAACGTAATAATAATTTTTTTTGCGACGGTAAAGAGTATACAGTCCCACCAGGCACCTATGAACTTGAGGCGTTGGATCGATTCTTTCGAAGGGAAGTCCCGAGTAACGTAAAGCTCTCGATTATCGGTGACCCTAGCACTTTAAAGAGCTATATCACTTGCAATAAACCTATCGACATTACCCGACCTGGTACGTTTGCATCCTTGCTAGGGTTCGACCCAGTCATACTTCCTGCAGGGAAGATGCACATATCTACCAATACTGAGAATATTCTTCACGTGAATGTGATCCGTGTAGAATGTAGTCTCGTTAGCGGGACTTACGTCAACGGAGAACCGAGTCATACCTTGCACGAGTTCAGCATGACCGTCCCGCCAGGCTATAAGATAGTGGAAGCGCCTAACAATATCATTTACCTTCCGGTAACGAAGCGAGTAATAGAGTCTATCTCGGTACGACTTGTTGACGAGCGAGGAGATATCGTCAACTTTAGAGACGAGATGATATCTCTACGTCTACATATGAAACGACTCGCTGGAGATGGTACTCGTACTAGATAAAACAAGACGGCGAAGTCTTCCTCGAAACATTGAGAGAAGGACAGTGAAAGCGTTAACACCTGCCAATAAACTCTATTTAAGACGTCTAGGTTACTCGTTACGAAAATAATGGATGCCATCGTGGATATTCTGAACATTGGGGAGTCTGTCGCTTTTGATACAGCCTTGGCCAGTTTCCAGTATCATTCCTACGCCTCGTATATTCCCGGTCCATTAGCTAACGGGAACGAGCTTAGGATATCTATCCAACAAGAAGGGTTATGAACCCTACCTCATCGCTCTCTGCTACATATCAAAGGGCGACTACTTTTGAATACGGGAGAACCTGGAAGCACTTCGAGAATTGTTAATAACGGAATACTGAATCTATTCTCAAGAATTGCCTATGAGATCAACGGGGTAGAGATTGATCAATCGAGAGATGTGGGTATTTCGACCAAACTTAAAAACTATCTATCTATAAGGAATGGTTGGCAGACTCATCTTTCAAACGCGGGTTGGAGGTTTGAAGGAGTTCACGTACATGCTGAAACGGGCATCTTTGACGTATGCATCCCTTTACGTCTCATACTAGGATTCGTTGAAGACTATTCCCGAATACTGATCAACGCGAAACAAGAGCTGGTGCTAGTTTGTTCCACCAGCGACAACAACGCTTTACAAAGAGCCCCACCTCCTGCTGCAGAGACGCCCTCTAGGATCGAGTTAAGTAAAATATCTTGGCTTGTACCGCATATAAAGACCGATGATATCAATCGTCTCAACCTGCTTAATTTCATCAAGAGCGGGAGGATCATCGAGCTACCTTTCCGTACTTGGGAATTGTACGAGTACCCTAACGTACCCACCTCTAATCAGCATGATTGGACCGTGAAAACGTCAACTTTGCTTGAAAAACTTCGTTACGTTGTTTTCGCGCTTCAGACCGGACGGAACAATACGACGGCTGCAGATAGAAGTATTTTTGACCATTGTAATTTACGTAATGCTAAACTCTATCTAAATTCTAACATGTACCCTTATGAGGATATGAACTTGGACTTTAGACAAGATTCCTTCTTGAAATTATACGGAGACTACGCCAATTTCCAGACTTCGTACTACGGAACGAGCGCCTCTTTACCTTTACTTGATCCTTCCCATTTCAAGTCTCACGCACCCATCGTCGTGTTCGATGCCAGCCGACAGGAAGATACTCTCAAGGACGGTATGGTGACGTGTTGGTTAACGTTCGAGACGGAGGAAAATATCCCTGTAAATACCAAGGCGTTTTGTCTCATCATTCACGATAGAGTGGTCTGCTATAACCCTTCAGCAGTGATGTAAGCAAGATTACATCATAAATAGAGAAGACCTAATTGTTCTCGACTTTTAAAGGAACTGAGAGGATGTCTCGGCTACAGAGTGTTATCGGTGACGATAGTGTCAAGTACGGACTAGACAAACCCTGCTAAAATGTCTGAGTGCTCTGCGAATGGTTTAAGAATTTTAAGTCTGATCGGTCTAAACTTTTGCGATCTGACCAAGAGTGCGATGCGGAACGATACGAGTTCGGTTATTCCAGCATTGCTTCATATGATAGCCCTGATAAACGAGTATAAAGAGTACATAGATTTCAATAAGTTATCATGCGTCTGCGGTCAAGACGAGGTTGACATGACCAAACGGAAGAAGAAAACTACAGACGCTTCTAAACGTAAGCTCGGAAAGAAGATGGAGTCTACAAAGAAGAAGCCTCGAGAGGAGTTAGAGGAAGCGTAAGTCCTCGATTATCACTTAAACGTATGAATCTTGTAAAGAATTAATGATGATTATAAAAAATAAATGTTTAATGTATGAATCTTCTAATAGGGTTCTAATGATGATTGGAAAAAATAAATGGTTAATGTAATTAACTTTTAAAGTATGAATCTTCTAATAGGGTTCTAATGATTTTAACTTTTAATGATTGGAAAAAAAGTTTAATGTATGAATCTTGTAAAGAATTAATGATGATTGAAAAAATAATGTTTAATGTAATTAACTTTTAAAGTATGAATCTTCTAATAGAGTTCTAAATGATGATTGGAAAAAAAAGTTTAATGTATGAATCTTGTAAAGAATTAATGATGATTGGAAAAAAAAATGTTTAATGTATGAATCTTGTAATAGGGTTTTAATGATTTTAACTTTTAATGATTGGAAAAAATAAATGTTTAATGTATGAATCATGTAATTAACTTTTAATGATTATAACTTTTAATGATTGAAAAAATAAATGTTTAATGTAATTAACTTTTAAATGTATGAATCTTGTAATAGGGTTCTAAAGATTTTAAACTTTTAATGGTTGAAAATAAATGTTTAATGTAATTAACTTTTTTTTAAATAAATGTTTAATGTAATTAACTTTTAATGAAAATTAGAAATAAATGTTTAATATAATTAGCTTTAAACGTATGAATCTTGTAATAGATTTTTTTTTAAATAAAGAATTATTGATTATAACTTTCATTGTATTATTTAATCAATGAGGGGAAGAGGAGGCGGGTGAAGGGAAGGAAAGAAATAAAGAAAAAACACCATCCTTAATTAATTCTATATAATGAATATAAAGATTTAAAACACATAGATACATACTAATTTTTTTTTTTTCACAAGTTATAGTACTTGTAATTGTTGTTATTATTTAATGTATATAATGATTTAAAACACATAGATACATACTAAATAAGTTTTTTTTCACAAGTTATAGTTCTTGAAATTGTTGTTTTTATTTAATGAATATAAAGATTTAAAACACATAGATACATACTAAATTAGTTGTTTTTTTCACAAGTTATAGTTCTTGAAATTGTTGTTTTGTTTATACATTAACACTAATCACTTACACTATAGAGTACAGGACGTGAATATTTTTTTTTAGGTTTAGTTCTTGAAATTTTCTGTTTAATCACTTACAGTATAGAACATGAATATTTATACAGTAACACTAATCACTTACACTATAGAGACTACAGGACGTGAATATTTTTTTAGTTTTAATCACTTACAGTATAAAACATGAATATTTTTTTATACATTAAAACTAATCACTTACACAATAGAGTACATGACGTGAATATTTTTTAGGTATAGTTCTTGAAATTTCCCGGTTAATCACTTACAGTATAGAACATGAATATTTTTTTATACATTAACACTATAGAGACTATAGAACATGAATATTTTTTTAGGTATAGTTCTAATCACTTACACTGTAGAGAACATTAATTTTTTTTTCACATAGACGCCCTGTTCACTGAAACACTATAGAGTGACGGTCCGGGAAGTCACTTCTAGAGTAATGGAACCATGGAAGAGTATTGACAGTTCCTGGTACTCTATATCTTTTGTCGTCGATAGAGCATAGAGCGACCCTATTGAATATTTGTGTGTAAAGTTTGAATCCTACAGCTCTTATTGAACGAGCCTCTTTCATGACTATCGTCTCATCTGTCAAACAATTACGATAATCCTCTAATGAAAGCGTTCTTAACGCGCTACTCTTCACCCCTTTAGCCTTGAGCGTCTCTCCATCTCCTTGTACTGAGAATGAATAGAGTTTAGGACGTAAACCAATGAACTCAGTGATGATCCGACCTCGAGTCTCGTCTTTTAGTTTACCGAGCACCCCTTTATTTACTACGGGCATCCTGTAAAAATTGTCTTGTCCGTATGTGGAGGTGTCCAGGTAGTCATTAGCTAACAGGGCAAGTCTCTGGTATGCATCCTCAACAGTCATGTAGTAGAAAAGTGAGTCTGTATCAGTGTATTGAAAGTTTAACGTACCTTTAGGGAAGGCAGGGATCATAACCTGGTAATGCAGACCGTCATGACTACCTTCGAGATTTCCAAAATGGCGAATCCCGCATAGATCGGCATATCAAAGTAAATCTCTTGCGGTTCCATCTCGATGATGACTAGGTTTTCTGACACTATCGAGCGGTTTTTAAAGTTATGGCTGGCTATGAGGTTACCCGCTCCAAATTTCCCATCCCACCTGGTAGCTATCTTTATCGTACGGTAAGCCCTCTTGTTAGATATGAGGTGGCCGAATGCGGCATTGATCATCAGTTTGAAAAACATGTTTTCAAATTGATTGCTCGCTTTACTCCTCATTTCCGCGTTCAACCTGATATACGGAGCCATCCACGGCGCTTGGTTGAAACTGAGAACACGGTGAACTCTCGTCAGTTTCAACCCGTTCGCTAAACATAGCTTTAGATGACGGTAGTGAATGACGTACCCAGTCTTATCAGCTAAAGTTGTTAACAGTTTCTCATGTTTCCCTAAGGGTGGAATCCCTTTCTCAGGACAGAACGGCAAGTCAGAATGAGCGTCGTGCACATCTCGCAGATATTCAAGATCTACCTGGAAGATATAGCCCGTATCCGCATCGTCCTCTACTTTTAGCACGTCCAATCGAGCAATTTCTTCATCTTCGAGCCACCTGAACTCTCCATAGGGAAGTGAGGACAGCATACTAAATGAATAGAGTCCATTCACGTCTAGATAGACAATGTAAGACTCTGGCTTGGAACGATCAAACGCGTCCATATAGCGATTATTCGCTACAGCGTAACGATTAGCCACAAAACATATCCCTCCGCGGATAGCTCCCTCAATGAAGTGATGCGTGTCCACATCATCGAGTAATTCGAGCCGTACCCGGGTTATTCTCAATTGAGCCTGGTACGCTAGACTGGGAGCTGTAAGGGACCATCCGGGATTGAGCCTATACGTCTTCATGCAGAGATCACGAAAGTTCTCAAAAACGTCGGCCAGTAAAGTTACGTCCGTACACAGGTAGAGGTTCGAATAGTCCCAAAGATTCTTATATTCGAATACTCGCCAAACCTCACAGGCGTGATCATAGTCTTCCTGAGAGATATGACTATCCGTGAGCGCTTTGTAAAATTTATCTTTGCTCGGTAACTGAGTCTCATCCAGCCGCTCGAATGAATCAATATAATCATAGGGGAAGAACACTCCTTTTCGTGTGACTAATTTGGAGCGTTCATCCTCGGGATGACACTTACGCGTGATTTTAAGTTGCTCGGGTTCGAGGTAAGATACGCATTTCTCTAGGGAAGTACATAGAAAACTGAAACTATCTATAATTTTAATTGTAATCCCTCGAAACCTGTGCCGAATATATTTCATGATTACTTTGAATCTTCCCATAGTCTCGCCAATAACTCTGACTTTTCCTGGATTGACGAGAACGCTCTCCCCCGTGAACGGATCAGTTTCTCTACGTTCAACGAGTGATTCGAGAAGGAAAAAATTATCGTAGCAACGTGCGTTATGGATTACTACGCTCAGGTGACTCGGGTTCTTGTAATTAATATTATACGCTACGTGACTACTCCCACGATAAAGTCCAGTCAAGTGACAATGATCCATAACCCGAATATCATCATTATTGTAGGGCTTCTCGCATATATGGCAATGAGAGGCTGTATTATGAGCGTCTCTTTGAGCAGGAGTTAACGGTTTATTGATACGACGGTACTATTGTACTATAGTACACGCTTCGCCGTATCTAAGAGTGCCTCAACAAATTGGTCAGTACAATCTTTTCCCGTGAAGTGACGGTACTCTGAGAGACTATCGTCAAAATTACATTTAACGTACATTCCTACAGAATAAGCTACATGACGCTGAACATTCTCGGTATAAGAAAATTTTGGGTCGGGATCACTCGTCTCTATAGGCATAAGTAAGCTCTCCAGGTCCGCATATACGATAAATCCTGATTTCTCCTAATGCTTATACTGAGTGAACGTGAGGAATTTATCCTGCCCTTGAGAGAATGTACTCCTTACCGCGTCGAATTTTATACACCCCTCTTTATGTTTTGTGAGTTTGTTTTCAGTCAAAAAAGCGGACAGGCATATATCGCTAAAGTATCTACGTCCTCTGTTAGACGCTCGCGGTAGTTGAGGGTTTATTAACCGTGACAGATTTTTAATTCCGCTGAAATGATAAGTTTCTTTCCCGTGCACTCTTATCATGAATAAATGAACATGTCTAGCACGCTCTTTAGCACTGACGTGTACGGGAACAATTACTAGTTTTTTAGAGGTGTCGGCATTGTCAATATAAGAGTCACTCCTATTACGCTTTGCAGTGTACACATTTACAGATATATCGTTAAGCTTTTCAAAGCGCTCGATATATCTCATTTGGAAAGGGAGAGGGATCCCGTCTAGATTCAACACGTCTCGAAAATTAAGGTAAGAGGATAAACGTTTCACATTTCCTCTCGGTTCAAAAAGACAGGATAAAACAGATACAGGGAAGAAATGACCTTCTTCAAATTGCACAATTATCAACGCTTTACGGTTGGCTATAGTTTCAGGGATTTGAACCCGAGCCCCGATCGTGAAAACTGTGTTTTTAGAGAGATTTATTCTCATCTCCAATGTACCGTCATACATCCAACCCGAGTCTCTAGAGACAAAACCTTCAATTTGAGCAAGAAGGGGGAAAACCACATTATTCTCATATATCTCCTCCAAGTTTGTAGGGGTAAATATACCGCATAGAGTAGAGTTGAAATACCCTTTCTCAATTCTACCTTCGGTAGGATGTCTAAACTCGCAAATGAGACTGCAATTTACCTTTATCGAGTCATTTGCAATTGTTTCTTCTACCGTCTTTACGTATATACCCCCGCACGCGACGAGAAACTGAACGGGATCCTTATAAGGCAGTTCATTACTGATAGAATAGGTTCTTATACGGCGGGTGTACGCCTGCTCAATAAGTTTCAATGAGAGACCTAACGGATCCAGGTAAAGCTTAAATTGGGTAAATCCCGTACCAAAGTCATGTGACTGAGTCAAAAGTGTCCGGATCCGTCTATCTATATCGTCATGACCTAGTATCAAAACGCTCGAGGTCTTAATCAACCCTGGTGTATGCTCTATGTATGCTTTATATACTTGTGTTGTGATATCACGTTTTAGATAATTAATTAAAATTTGCTCATTCGAGGTTAATTAACGGAGAGTATACACTTTATTTCCATTTATTAGTTGAGATATAATGATGGGGGAAGAAAAGCGTGCTCTTTTAGCTAAAGGTTCTGTCATGTTCCTTAAGTTCGCTCTATGCTCTCCTTTTTACCCTCCTCTTCATTCAGGTACATTCCCCTCAAAGATAACGTCAAGTGGGCTCAAGATGGCTGTAAACAAACAAACAGGAACGACTATGATGAGTAAGTGCATAAGTATGATAATTATATGCTAACACCTTACCCCCTAGACCATCAGGCTACCTAGCTGCTTCAGTCACTGCCTGTTCTAACGCGTTACTCTCATATTGGGAGGGTCAAGGTTCGACTCTCGCCCCAGGATGGTTTTAACCAAATGGTTTTTTTCTAGTCTCTCTCACCACGCAAATTTGTACACATTTCCTCTAAAAATATAACCTTATTAATCCCTAAACAGAATTAGTATGTAAGCGTATAACCAGAACGGGTAGTATGAGAGATTCGTACGAAAGCTGTTTGTGATATTTTTTAGTTTACTGTAAATACAGAAAGGTTTAAATGTTTCTTTTTTTTTTTTTTTTGCTGAAGGTTGCTGTCCCTCGGTCCCTTCCGTTAAAAGAAGAAAGACGAGAAAAGAGGGTGGCAAAAAAAGTGTGTTTAAACTCATTTCAAAAACGACTCAAGTAGGTGCTTTTTTTTTAACTATTCACTCGTGTTCAATTCTCGATATTCCTTTAAAGCATTATTAACCGTGACGAAAGTGTGCTTAAACTATTCACATTTAACCTGAAAACAATTCAATGATTATTGACTTATGTCTTACGAGGAGTAGATTAAGCACAATTACCCTGGGAGTGAGGTTCGAACCTTGTATTGTTAGTTAATGATGTAAACAAATCTTTTTAAAGATTATTGACTTAGGTCTTACGAGGAGTAGATTAAGCACAATTATCCTGGGAGTGAAGTTCGAACCTTGTATTGTTAGTTAATGATATAAACAAATCTTTTTAAAGATTATTAACTTAGGTCTTACGAGGTGTAGATTAAGCACAATTATCCTGGGAGTGAGGTTCGAACCTTGTATTGTTAGTTAATGATGTAAACAAATCTTTTTAATGATTATTAACTTAGGTCTTACGAGGTGTTGTTTAAGCACAATTATCCTGGGAGTGAGGTTCGAACCTTGTATTGTTAGTTAATGATGTAAACAATTCTTTTTAAACTCATTTCAAAAACTATTCACATTTAACCTGAAAACAATTCAATGATTATTGACTTAGGTCTTACGAGGAGTAGATTAAGCACAATTATCCTGGGAGTGAGGTTCGAACCTTGTATTGTTAGTTAATGATGTAAACAAATCTTTTTAAAGATTATTAACTTAGGTCTTACGAGGTGTAGATTAAGCACAATTATCCTGGGAGTGAGGTTCGAACCTTGTATTGCTAGTTAATGATGTAAACAAATCTTTTTAAAAATTATTAACTTAGGTTTTACGGGTGTAGATTAAGCACAATTATCCTGGGAGTGAGGTTCGAACCTTGTATTGTTAGTTAATGATGTAAACAATTTTTTTAAACTCATTTCAAAAACTATTCACATTTAACCTGAATACAATTCAATGATTATTGACTTAGGTCTTACGAGGAGTAGATTAAGCACAATTATCCTGGGAGTGAGGTTCGAACCTTGTATTGTTAGTTATTGATGTAAACAAATCTTTTTAAAGATTATTAACTTAGGTCTTAGGAGGTGTAGATTAAGCACAATTATCCTGGGGTGAGGTTTGAACCTTGTATTGCTAGTTAATGATGTAAACAAATCTTTTTAAAAATTATTAACTTAGGTCTTACGAGGTGTAGATTAAGCACAATTATCCTGGGAGTTAGGTTCGAACCTTGTATTGTTAGTTAATGATGTAAACAATTCTTTTTAAACTCATTTCAAAAACTATTCACATTTAACCTGAAAACAATTCAATGATTATTGACTTAGGTCTTACGAGGAGTAGATTAAGCACAATTATCTTGGGAGTGAGGTTCGAACCTTGTATTGTTAGTTATTGATGTAAACAAATCTTTTTAAAGATTATTAACTTAGGTCTTACGAGGTGTAGATTAAGCACAATTATCCTGGGAGTGAGGTTCGAACCTTGTATTGTTAGTTAATGATGTAAACAAATCTTTTTAAAGATTATTAACTTAGGTCTTACGAGGTGTAGATTAAGCACAATTATCCTGGGAGTGAGGTTCGAACCTCGTATTGTTAGTTAATGATGTAAACAATTCTTTTTAAACTCATTTCAAAAACTATTCACATTTAACCTGAAAACAATTCAATGATTATTGACTTAGGTCTTACGAGGTGTAGATTAAGCACAATTATCCTGGGAGTGAGGTTCGAACCTTGTATTGTTAGTTAATGATGTAAACAAATCTTTTTAAAGATTATTAACTTAGGTCTTACGAGGTGTAGATTAAGCACAATTATCCTGGGAAGCAAGGTTCTAACCTTGTATTGTTAGTTAATGATTTAAACAATTCTTTTTAAACTCATTTCAAAAACTATTCACATTTAACCTGAAAACAGTTCAATGATTATTGACTTAGGTCTTACGAGGTGTAAATTAAGCACAGTTATCCTGGGAGTGAGGTACGAACCTTGTATTGTTAGTTAATGATATAAACAAATCTTTTTAAAGATTATTAACTTTGGTCTTACGAGGTGTGGATTAAGCACAATTATCCTGGGAGTGAGGTTCGAACCTTGTATTGATAGTTAATGATGTAAACAAATCTTTTTAAAGATTATTAACTTAGGCCTTACGAGGTATAGATTAAGTACAATTATCCTGGGAAGCAAGGTTCGACCTTGTATTGTTATTTAATGATGTAAACAATTCTTTTTAAACTCATTTCAAAAACTATTCGCATTTAACCTGAAAACAATTCAATGATTATTGACTTAGGTCTTACGAGGTATAGATTAAGTACAATTATCCTGGGAAGCAAGGTTCGAACCTCGTATTGTTAGTTAATGATGTAAACAATTCTTTTTAAACTCATTTCAAAAAAACTATTCACATTTAACCTGAAAACAATTCAATGATTATTGACTTAGATTAAGTACGGTTATCCTAGCACACACACACACACACTTACCTTCAAAGTTCAGGATGGCTGTTTTGGTGGCGGTAGAGAGACCTTTGTAAACAAGTAGTAGATGAGCTTTCGAGATGTCCTCTATCTGAGCGTCACTAAGCGTCGAAAATCTCCGCGGCAGCCAAACTTGATACTTGGCGTCGAGTACAGTAAGTATACGACGACCGAATCGGATATTTATCGATTTTATTGAAGAAATACGGTACGCATGACCAATCTCCAGGTCGGTCAATTTACGCGGAAGTATTTCATTACTTCCCACCTCCGTTAAAAATGCGGCTAAAAATTCTGACGCCATGGCTAATATAGCTACCGGTTAATTATTCAACAAAAAAAAGGGCTGACCCCCCCTATTTATAGGCTCCAAGCCACGCCTCTCCCCCCTCCCACAAGGTACACGGATCTAGACCCTCAATGTGAAAACTACTCAACACAAATCTAAGCATGCCACTTTTATGAGACTTAGAAAGAAATTTATGTTCTAAAGTTCGTGAATCAGTTAAAAGTATTTCTCGTATACTTCAAGAATATACGGCCCTTTCAAGTGCAGCTGTCACACCTGCCGCTTGCCACACACCCTGAGACCACCTGTGCGACCGCTCGTTACATCATGCTTGCTCCGCCAGCCTCTACTCCCATCCACATAATATAGCCCTACGTCACACTGATGGAAGAGAGAGAGAGAGAGAGAGAGAGAGAGAGAGAAAAAACACTCGCCGGGAGGGAGGGAGAAAAAAACTCGCTGGCTCGTCGGGAGAGAGAACACTCAACCCTGCCTCATCTGATGAGAGAGAACCCTGACCTCTCACCTCTCTCTGTCACCCTTCTCAATCTGATGAGAGAGAGGGAGAACCCTGACTCATCACCTCTCTCTGTCATCCGCGTGCTCCAACCCTTCTCATCCCCAGGAAACCTCAATTATGCAAATGAGTCCCCGTATGCCGGACCAAAAAAATAGTCTCCCCCTCACTTCTCTCAGTCAGCCAGGTGCTCCAACCCTCCAACCCCCACCCCCTACCTCACATCCCCCAGCATTCCAGGAGACACAACCCCCCACCCACCCCTCCATCCATTATGCAAATGAGTAACAGAAAGCCGCATTCTCCCTTACAAGGACCACTTCAAATTAGGGACAGAGAAAACGATAAGTGTAGTGTAGAGAGGGGTGATTGCCCTTCTTGGAATAAATTAGCCCTCTTCTAGATGTAGTTCACACCTTCTGATATTCTCGAATATGAAGCTAAATGACTTTAATAAAACGGCAAATAACTTCTTAAGACATTTAATTTTCAAAAATGCGCCAAGTGATTGAGGTGACGACGACCCCTGCAAATAGTTTCTAGATACATCCAGTTTTAAAAATTTGCTGGAAGGGAAGCACTCCAAATAGATTATGCATGCATATAATTTTCAAAAATAGCCCAGGTGACAATGCAAAATAGATTCTAAATACATTCAATTAAAAGATAGTACAGGTGAGAATCTTTCCAAATAAAGTAATATTTAATCAGGAGATAACAACGTTAATAAGGCTACTTGTGAGTGATGTGGTTAGAGAATTGTGTATATTTTTGTTGATTATTTTATTGTTATAAAAATAATAACTTTAATATTTGTATGAATTCCTTGTATTTTCTTCTTAGAGAACATACCTTTTCTGCTATTATTTTACAATAATTTGGTTAACATTTTCGCTGTATATTATGTATATGATTGGTGTATTTACCAACATTTAATTATTTTTATTTGTACATTAAACAGAAGGGACATTGTTTATTTACTGTTAAGTAAAGCGCACTATTTGAATCGATTGACATTGTTATTATTAACGGATGACAGACGTTCACTGTAATGTAACTAAATATATAGTGGAAAAAGAACACCTGGATACAAAAATAAAACACCTAGCTTTAGGCTTAGCGAGTTCTTTATTCGCAATGTATTAACTTGTGGTCCACTATTATATGGATCCATCTCAACGTTTGTCTGCCAGTTTTTTTTTTCAACCAGTTGGCTGTCTATCACTTTGTTGTTCTATGTACGTATTTTTCGACGAGTCGACGGCCACAAGTTACCTAGTCTATCAAATGTTTGTTAATATTTTGTCGATCAGTTGGTCGTCTAGCACATAGTCCTACCCTTATCAACAACTTGGTCTAAGTACTCCTTCGTGTAGATTACTTGTCTGTCGATCACTTTGTTCACACGTGTCGACCAGTTTATTGTTGATTAGTTTTATGCACCCAAATTGGTCAACTATTCGTGTGTATATCACTTTGTCCTCGTATACATGAGCTTGTCGACCAGTAGGTCATACTAGGGTCAGATAATTAACCCATCAAGCATTCCAAATATTTGTATACTTTTTGTCGACCAATTGGCTCTTTATCACATGGTCCTACTAACATCGACCATGTGATCGACATGGCTTTTGCATGAAAAGTCACTTGTCTGTCGACCACTTTTTACACACATGTTGACCAGTGTGCTGTCGATCAGTTAGCTGGAGCCCCAATTGGTCGGCCAGTTTGCTGTCACTTTGTCCACCTAAGCATGAATTTGTCAACCAGTTGTTCCAAATCGTGTCGGCTACATGTCTCATCTAGCCTTCGAGATATTTTTTACAGCTTATCGACCAGTTTGTATGATGACAGTGTAAACAATATGAACCTGTAACTAATTTTGTTTACAAATACAACTATAGTACTTAGGCCTAGAAATTTAAATCATATCAATAATGGTAATCAGTCCTAGTTAAATATAATTGTGTCCAAAAAATATCAAGATCATTACACTTATTGTATTTCGTTGATTATCATATTATATTATATCATATTTATCTTAAATTAAAAAAACCTTTAGTTAATGTCATTTTTATCCCACATATTCCAAAAAGTGTATTTTATTTTGTATATTAACTTGTTGGAATATGTAATCATCTTTACAAACAGCACAGTGAATTTGTTCTCATTAGCATTAAAAGTCATATATTTATTCGAGTTTCCCTGGCTAGGCCAGGGGAGGATCCGGGTGCGGTTGGGTGCGATCATACTCTCCTACATAGAAAATAATCATACATATTGAAACCAATACTTTTAAGTTGTAAAGAATGACTAACACCTTCCTCATCCTATCTCCTACACGACCTAATCAAAATTAGGCAACATCTATTTTAACTTAGCTCTAGAGCAAAGAAAGGAGAGTAAAACTAAAATGTTCTAGTATTAATATTAAGTTTAGTATTAAAATACATATTTTTTCTTTTATTACTAAAACACTTTAGATCTATGTACAGTATATATTTATTATTTTTATTTTGACGGCGACTTTTTGTTTTATGTTATTTTTGTATTAAAATTACAAATTAGTTAATCCAAATTGTGTTTTTCCTTAAAGTAATATTATTATATTAATTGTTAATTTCAACTAGTTTTTAAACTCGCAATATTATAATTAAAATATTATAAATTAAAATCTTTTAATAAAAAATATTGAATTTATCCTTGAAGGAGCCTTATAAAAACCAATTTACCTCTACAACTAGCCCTGCATCCACCCTTGAGCTAGGCGTAGTTAAAAGTATTTGTCCTTCTAACGATAACATTGTATTCCACCAAACCCCCCTGTAAACATTTCCTGTTAGGCTACTAATCCCCTCTTTCCTTACTTTTATTTGTACTCAAAGTGAGAAGTTAAGTGAGAGTGAGAGGTAATGATACTGTCTCCCTCTTTAACCGGGCCGTCACGAGCACGACAAACCGATAGTACTACACTCTATCGGAATATATCTGTCCCTAGCAGCCTGTGCACATCGTTAAGAAGTAATTATGCTAATGTGTTAGGAATTGAGAATGTTGAATATAGAGGAAGTGAACCGACCTTTGCATGGAGGGAGAGTGGAAAACCACCCCAATTCACCCGAGCGAACTCTTTACAATAAAAGTATGTAGCACCGCGTATTACTACCCGTTCGGGTTACACGCTTAAGTACTAATTAGGCTAATGTGTTAGGAAATTATAAGGTTGAATATAGAGGAAGTGAACCGGCCTTTGCATGAAGGGAGAGTGGAAAACCACCCCAATTCACCCGAGCGAACTCTTTACAATAAAAGTATGTAGCACCACGTATTACTACCCGTTCAGGTTATACGCAAACAATAAATTAAAGTGTTAAAAATAATTCACAACTAGTTTGTACAAACTTGTTATGTATTTCCCTAAATAGTTATACTCGCTCACTTCCTACAAGCCAGTGAGAGTTCCTCCATGAATGCGAGGGCATCATCTCATCATCAATCAACTAATGGAGGATAGTTTAACCCCGGAACCTGTCACCATCACATGGTGCGTGTCGAGTTTAATCTAACAATTTGTACAAGTATATAAATGTTACCATGGTTTGCTTGTCATCCGAGTGCATTCAGTTAATTTTTCACATGGTATTTCACTCTACACGTTAATGTGGAGCACACTTTCCTCTAAAACAACCTTCCACATCCTAGCACTTGGATTAATCCATTAATACCCATTGTGTTAAAACGTAGCAATAACAAAAACTTAATCTAATAATTGAATTATTATTATTATCACTACGTATTACTACCCGTTTGGGTTAAAAGCACTCACGCTAATGTGTAATGGTGGGGTGATTGTGCTATGAAATGGAGGACCTACAGTTTAACGTGGAATCCGAACCACGGTGGAGGCCTGGCATTCCACAAATTCACAAGTTGTGATTAATACACGTCTTGTCAGAGGTTTGGTAATCAGATAAATCTGTGCCGAGACAAAGGATTGAACCCCGTACCCCTAAGAATTGAAGATAAGGACAATAGCTCAATAGTAAAAAAAAATCCACGTTATCTGACAAAACAACCGTGAAAATCAAAAGAGTAATAATATTTAGCACCGCGTCTTACTACCCGTTCGGGTTATACGCTTTAAGTACTAATTACTCTAATGGATTAGGAATTGGTAAGGTTGAATTAGAGGAAGTGAACCCGCATTTGCATGGAGGGAGAGTGGAAAACCATTTAGGAAAAACCACCCCCAGTTCACCCGACCGAGAATCGAACCTCGATCTCCCAGTCCTCAGCAATCGAGCTCAACACGACAAGCGCGTTAGCCAACTACGCCACTGAGGCGGATATCAAAAGAGTAAAAATTCTGCCAGTGCACCCGGCCTAAAATCCAACCTCACCCTCCCCTTCAACAGCTATATACCGCTCGGCCACTGTTGTGTACAAGCGAAGTAGCCTATTATGATAGTTCAATGGCAACCGAGTTTATTTTAGCACCGCGCCTTACTACCCGTTCAGGTTCTACGCCACAACAGAGTAAGATGTGTGTCAGAATGATATTTATTTATCGCATCAGAGTATCGTTAATACGAGTTGTACATTAACTACGCTACTGGGATAGGGATAAGAAAGGTAACATTTTGGAGGAAATTTACCCGCATTTTCGCGAAGGGAGATTGGGAAACCATATAGGAATAAACACACTCGGAACACCAGACCGGGATTCGAGCCCCGATATCCCCGTCATCGGCAGTCCAATCTAACATGAGAGTGACGCGTTAGACCCTGCGGATGTTTGGTAATTGATTCTAGCTCGAGAGACCGGGACTTAATATCCAACCGAATGCACTATGGATGTTTTTAAAAATAAAAAAGAACAATATGGAAAGGGGTTGGGGGCCTTAATTATTTTAGCGGGCGAATGCTAATTCCGTTCCTTAACACTTATCCTTCTTCATACTGTTTCTTTAAATAATATGTAATTAGTCATTAATATTGATACTGAAGAGTATTGATAAAAATAGTACTTGTCCAGATACTAACTTTGAATTAAAACAGCTGTGATCTATCAAAATTTCCTAAACACGAATATTAAACAGACATCCTGTTGTGTCGGATGCTGCCCGGATCTACTGTGCGGTCAATCTAGTGGAGACTGTGTGACGTCACCAAGTTTACTAAGCCTCTTTTCATTACACATATGCACTCCCGTCACAGTATTTAAGGCGTCCGTTTCGCAATAGATTTAATTGGCGTACCCGTCATTTGGCCTAAAAGTCAGTTAGCCTAAAAGTCATTTGGCCTAAAAGTCATTTGGCCTAAAGTCATTTGGCCTAAAGTTTAGGCCAAATGATTTTAGGCCAAATGACTTTAGGCTAACTGACTTTAGGCCAACTGACTTTAGGCCAACTGACTTTTAGGCCAACTGACTTTTAGGCCAAATGAATTTAAATAAATGTTCGATGTCTAAGTTTTGTTCGGAAACATTCGCTATAATATATTTTGATGTTAATAGAGGGCAGCATGTGTCCTATTTAGTTAAATAGTATATACTATCGTTTCTAAATACATGAGTCTTCTTTGGTGTAACTATTTACCAAGGTATAAAGCAGTGGTTATCAAAGTGTACTGAGTAAACCTCCAAGGACGAGCGCGATAATTGCTAAAGGGGGGCGCAAGATGTAAAATTTATTTATTTAAAACTGTTTTAATTCGAATGATTTTTAATTTTTACTAGGCTAATTTTCTAACAAAATGTAACAATATGCATAGGTATACATAGTTACAATAAACCTACAAAATGTTTGTATTTAAATCATACAACACTGGAAGGGAGTGGAGGGTAGAGGGGTCGTGGCGCAACTTCCTCACTTGGATGTAAAGAATGCCACAGAGTAAAATGTTTGAGAACCACTGCTCTAAAGAATACAGGTCTCACTGCACTTTAGTTCCTGTGATCAGGTAAGAAGCTAGAGAGCACTAGTATCTTTTCACAATAACACGCACTCCAGTTAACCAGTAGAAGAGTATGAATAACTAAGGTTTCAATTTATGGTTTTAACTTTTTAATTACCGTAGTGATTAAAACTAAAGCACCCCAATCACCCTCCCCATATATGGTAGAAAGAGAATATACTTAAGGCCCTGCCTACCCTCTCTGGCGGTGTGTTGAGCTTTCAGCTCTAAAATAGATGGCGTTGCTAACTTTATACAAACTGGTGGATTCCAGCCATCAGGTTGGCAGAATTACTGGTTTGTTTAAACAATTGGGAGACTGGCGACCACGACCGGTAATCAGTAAAAGCAGCAAGCAAACTTTTTTCCAAGAATTGAGAGAGATAAGAAGTGTAGTGCCGGACCGTAAAGTGTGTAGGCGACCAAGTTTGACTAAACGTGGGGAGACATAACGTCAAGATACAATCACACTCTCGAGCAGAAAAATTAGCTTATTCATTCCAGTCAGCTAGACGTCCATTAACCTGTAATACCACTTTTGAATTTAGAACCTTTTTGATGCCAAAGTTTAGTACTAGTTTTGTACCGTTTTGTACCCGTACCCGTTTTGAGTAATTAGCATATCAACGTGGTGACTCCAGGTTAATGCTGTTGTACCACTTTTGAATTTTTTTTATACCAAAGTTTTGTACTAGTTTTGTACCATTTTGTACCGTACCCATTTTGAGTAATTAGCATATCAAAGTGGTGACTCTAGGTTAATGCAGTTGTACCACTTTTGAATTTTGAATTTTTTTTATGCCAAAGTTTTGTATCCGTACCCATTTTGAGTAATTAGCATATCAAAGTGGTGACTCAAGGTTAATGCTGTTTTACTACTTTTTAATTTTGAACTTTTTTTGATGCCAAAGTTTTGTACTAGTTTTGTACCGTTTTGTACCAGAAAGAAAAAGTATTGTACCCGTACCCGTTTTGAGTAATTAGCATATCAAAGTGAGTACTCCACGTACTCCAGGTAAATGCGGTTGTACCCCTTTTGATTTTGAACTTTTTTTGATGCCAAAGTTTTATAATAGTTTTGTACCGTTTTGTACCACAAAGAGAAAGTTTTGTACCCGTACCCATTTTGAGTAATTAGCCTATCAAAGTGTCACGTGACTCCAGGTTAATGCTGTTGTACCACTATTGAAAATTTTTCAAATAAATATCTGGTGAGGGTAGTGATAAATAATAATGTACACTTATTTATCAGAGAAAAATTTATTTAAGGTAAAATTAGAGATAACTTATTTTTGAAGGTTTTGTCACTAACTATAATAAATAATCTATACGATTTTGTTGTACCATTTATTTGAGTTTATTAGTAAGCAGGTAAAATAAAAAATAACTAAAATTTAATGTGCTAAATTTGGCCACTGTACTTTGGCTAATTTTTAAAATTTAAAGGCTAAGGAGGCAATAACATATTTTAAAAGCGGTTTCATTTCTAAGACTAGAACAATTTTGACTATAAATATATCTGATATTTTTATTATTGATATCACCACGTCATACTACCTGTTCATGTTATACGCATATATGATAATCTAATTGGGTGGTAATGAGGAAAGAAGCATTTGAGAGGTTATCTACCAGCATTTTTATTTTGGAAGATGGGGAAACAATTTAGGAAAAACTACCCTCAATAGACCCGACCAGGATTTGCACCCCAAGTGCTCCGCTATCAGCAGGCCAATTTAACACTAGTGACACCATAGACCACTCAGCCACTGAAGTGGGTATCTGTTATTTAATACGGTGTTTACAGTTTTCAAACATCTATAGGATTTACACAATTTTCCAGAAATAAATGTTTTTGGGAATAATTTTTTATCCTATTGGTAGAGTTTAACTTGAGTAATATCTCCATGGTGTCAGCCTGCAAGCAGGCTATACCAATCTAGAGGCTGCTGTATGTTGGCGAAGATAAGGCCAACATTTTCAAGCTGAGGGTGCCATGTGGTTAGCACAACGAGCCCTCCAGACTTCTATCTCAGTTTTCTAGACTGAAGCGCTACTTATTCATTCAATTATCTCCTCATTTGTCCTCACGAGGTTGATTTTGGTTCCGTTTCAGACCCACTGCTTCGCAGACACAATTAGGGGCACTGGGGATCGAACTAGGGACTTCAGTATCTGAAGACAGTAAATCTGACCACTATACAACAGAGGCGGTCGGGTATCAACTACTTACTTACTTACTTTATGGCATAGGGAACACAAAAGTTGATTAACTCTAATGGTTTTAAATATATTTTACTTATCATCGGCTTCATGTCGTGGTCAATATTGCTAAAGTGCTATGACTGAGCACTGAGTGCGTAAATTAATCAGCTCAATAACTTGACTAGTTCGATTCCTGTTAGGTTGAAATTACTTAGTACTAGCGTGATACGAACTCGGCCAAGGCACAAGAGATTTTGAACATACAATAAGTGCGTTACAGAGTGTTAGTAACATTTACTTTCAGCTAAGAGCTTTTCTTTAAAAAAAAAGTACTTGAAATATCAGAATAATCGCTGCATTGTTATATAGAAATATTTATTTGTATCTTAATTTTGATATTATTTCTACAGTAAATAAAATAGTATCGCTACTCATCCATTGTACTTAAATTAGTATATACAGATAGCCTAAGCGCCAGTAATATGCATACCATTAAAAAAAACTTACCCTTTACTACAAGAAGTTAAATAATCAATTATATCTTTGATTTTCTTTGTGCGCCCTTTCTTCATAAACTTGTGATTCACAAGGATATAAAATAATATTTTGTAAATACTTCTCAACCTCAAAATTTATACAATCCATTGGATTTTGTTCGAAAGCAAAAAGGTCACATATTGTTAATTATATAAAAAGTAATCACCGTGGGTACTTATTGTTCGGGATTCGATACATTTCTTCCGAAACTAGCGCACAGACTGCGAGAATGCAACAGGTTCAAATTAAAAGTAATCACATTTAACAAGCTAATAAAATAAAATTAACATTTTCACATCTTGACTACCAAAAACTTTGTTCATTAACTTTTTGAAAAATAACTTATTCCAAAGTCCAATGAGAGTCAAGTCCTAGACCGTAAAATAAAAACTAGTATATAAAATTATACTGAGAACGTCTCCAAATTACATTTAGACCAAATTTTATTTAAAATAACTATGTTTGATATGAGCAGGAATGTTTATTTTTATTTATTATAATAGTGGATTAAAAATTCAATGTACAGTAGTTTTCATATACTTTGAATATTAACTCTTATTATTACAACGTGTAGTGCTAAAGAATGAAAAAACCCAAGAAAGAATAATATAAGATAAGAGTGAAGAATTTTACATGTTTTACTGTCTCAGGTAAATAAGGGCCAATGTCATAAAACTTTGTGTATGGAGAAGCATGTGGCTTTTTCTTTGAAAATAATGTATCACTAGAGTAATACTCTCATTGAAGTAAGTAGGGACCAACTATATTTATTCACACAGCAGGAAGACTTTGTGAGTATTTTAGTTACTGAATATATTAAGATGTTTAGTTGTTTATATTTAATTACGCAAATTTTCATAATTTGACATTGGCCCTTCTTATCCTAACGTACATGGTATTAATGTTTCTTTGACTCAAGAAGGTCACAGAGATTAGTTTAACCCTCCATTGCCGCCTGCATTCCGATACAGCAGGTTAGCCAACGCTTGCAAAATGATACTAGCTTGTAAATGGGTAATGATCATACTAACGGCACCTATTATCAGCTATGACAACTAGTTGCAGAAGGAAAAGTTGTATTTAAAACCATGTATTTTGACTAGAGGGTCGACTTGGGAGTCGTTAGAGCTCAATATCGTCGTGATTATTGAAGCTAACCCAAATTAAAAAATATGTCTAAAAAGAAAAAGAAATTATTCATTAAATAGTATGTTATAAACAAACACTCTAGCTTAATTGTACAAAGAAAATAAATAAATCCATTAATAATTTTTGTTTTCCCATTTAAAATGCATTGAAATGGAAACATTTTAATGAAAATATTTCAATAACTATTTTTAGCATGGTTTGAAAATTCCATAAGAATTATGAAAGATGCCCAGATATGTTACTAAAATAAATAAAAAACAACAATGTTGAATTATTAAATATATTTTGTTTTAAATTCTTTTGTTTAGAACCGTGCATTTATGGGTAATAAAGTACAACATAAATAACTTATTTATAATAAACATACTAACTACCATTTGTATTTGTTTACGACTGTAAAAGCACTTAAATTTGCTTTGTAATGTTTAATATTTGCAATTCTTTCGTTGATCCAGTACGGTTGAGTAATCTAACATTGGCGACATGAAAACTTCGCCCATAAATGCTTTCTTTGTTGCTATCGCCGTATTGTTGTGATACAAAAAGAGGTTATGATTACTAACAATAAGCGTCTTTCAATAGCACATAGCGGTAGAGTGGAAAACTCTTAAAACACTTTTGTGGGCCTCCCACCCATCCGGTATTCGAAGCCCAACCTTCCCATTACTAGCAAACTGGTATATACCCCAATTTTTCTTACGATGTGGGTAACTCGACTTACACCGCCCGGTCTTGGGGAGCATAGGACAGCTCTGTTCAACAATGACTTAGAAAGGCTGTTGGAGAGGGAGGAGAAGGGTGTGTGACGGGGAGCTCCACTTGCAAATTTTGAATTTTTTTCGGTGACACAGTTTTGTACCGTTTTGTGCCAAAAACAAAAAGTTTTGTACCCTACCCGCAATCCCCCATTTTGAGTAGTTAGCATATCAATGTACTCAATCTAAGTTACTGCAGGAGTACCACTTTAGAATTTTGAGCTTTTGTCAATGCCAATGTTTTGTACCCCACCCATTTTGAGTAATCCTATTAAGCATATCAAAATGGCCATTACAAATTAAGAGGTGTTTACATCTTTAGAATTGTGAGCTTTTTTTGATGCCAATGTTTTATACTTGTTTTGTACCACAAACAAAATGTATAACATCCCCACCCATTTTGAGTAGTTAGAATATCAAAGTGATCACTCAAAGTTAATTCTGGGGTAATACTTTAGAATTTAGGAGTTTTTCTATGCAAACAATTTGCAGTAGTTTTTTTTATCACAAATAAAAAGTTTTTTACCCCATCCATTTTGGGTAATTATCACAACAACGTGGTCACTCAATTAGAATAAAAAATTAAAGTGATAATCACTCCAAATAGCTTAGAGATGCATCCAAATTTGAAATATTTCCAGGCGAGATAATTATGGCTTAGGACTTAAAATAATTTATTTATTTAAAATCAAGGCGAAGACTATGCATAGCTTCTAGAGTGATCAATTTTACAAAAAATTGTTGAAGGGGGCCACTCTAAATAGTTTATAATATAAACTAACTGATTTTAAAAAATATAAGAGGAGAGCCACTGTTTGAAAAATACATAAGCTCAAATATGAATGAGAAACTATTAAATGGCTTTAAACAGAACTCTAGTATTCTAAGTAACTATGTAATTTATAATTATGACACCCCCATTCCTCCCTATGAAAATGATTTGGATCCGCTTTTGAGGTAGTATATTAATTACATTATACTTTATAAATCTTGATTAATATGGCGAACCATACGCAAACCAAATTTATGTTACAAAGCGATACAGAATTATTACAAAAAGTTTTTATTGAAAAAAGTTCAAAATCATAAAGATCGAATTACCCTTTAATTTGGAGTGGCAATTTTGATATGCTAATTACTCAAAATGGTGGGAGTATAAAACTTTTTGTTTGTGGTAGAAAACGGTATAAAACTAAAACAAACTGTTGACATAGAAAAAAATTCAAAATTTGAAAGTGGTTCTCCAAGTTAATGCACCTCGTGACGGGGTCTGCATGACTCTTGCATAGTGCGAGCGGTTATCAGGCGTTTGTCAAACGATTCAAACTTGACGCTTGATTTAATCGGGTTAAAAACAACACTGTAGCCAGTCGGGACAACGTTAAGTAAAACGAGAGTCAGAAACTATTGACAACGTTTTAAATAAACAATGTTGTAATAGACAACGTTACAGCAGGATGAATCAATAGGCTGGATTTTGTTGCAAGTGCTGATACTGTTGAATATTTGAAAATATATTTTATGTAAAGCAACAATTTACCATACCATTTTGGATGAACCACAGTGTTGGCCGTTCGGTATAAGGCGCAATACTCTTCATACTAGATGAATTTATGCATAACTATTCAAGAAACTATAAAGACTCGAAGCACATGTTAAGTGTTCATGTAGACCTGCCCCTGGTCTGAACCCGCGTCTCTACACGAAAATACTTATAAGCGCTACTTCCCACTAGGGTTCACTTGATTCTAATAAGTCCTACATCTTGGTTCCAATAACAACTATTTCTACTTATAGTATTTTCAGTAAAATGTTCATCGACTACTCAAACGAGACAATAATTTTCTATATTGTCTTTGTATATGTGAGTGGGTTTTTATAACTATTTCATTCCATTTTAGTTCGTGTTTAGAGGTTACCTCATTGTTGACTAAATTCTAACGTTGTCTAATTGTTTTTAATTTTGGATATATATTTAGTAAAAAAATTATATGCATGTTTAATTTTTTATTGATCACAGTTATAATATTGATTCAATTAATCATTATATATGCGATTCCTTAATAAATACTATCTAGCTATAAAAAATGATTAGACACATCACTAATCAAGGCTTTGGAAAAGGGATCGTAATATAATAAAAAATATTTTCAATTATTGACTTATTTTTAAAATTATTTCCTGGAAGTGCGCCCCTATTTTCGGAGCACCTGCGCTACTCTAATTAGAAAGCACATGTAGTAATCTTTAGCCCACATCACTAGTCACAAAGGAACAAGCCGCGCGTCCCAACTAATTAAAATGCACATGCGCGTGGATTTACTCACAAGTCCACACAAACATACTGACTATCTACAACTGTCTTGGGATCGAGGGATGGGGGAATGCCCTAAAATATCGTGCTGTTCCCTAGAGCATAGCTTAGTGGAATTGTAATTATTTAGCACCACGTCTTACTAACCGCTCTGGTTATAATAATAATAATAATAATAATAATAATAATAAAATAATATAATAATAATATTACTACTATTATTATTAAGTCCAGAGTACAACGCATATATTTTTCTCTAAATGACGGATTTAGCCGCTGAGAGAGTACGGCTGTGTTAAGCACTGACTTATGGGGGGCAAATGGGGCAGTTTTACCCAGGGTCTCACTTCTCGAGGCCCCCAACCACACAAATATTTCTATTTCACGAAAACGAGTTTTCCGCATTCACAATCCACGTGAATTTAAGATTGATTTAAAGTATATTTTTAAACACAGAAAACAAAGGGATGGTCTGGGAGGAGAGCCACCAATGACAAGAGGGCCCACCCTAGGCTAACTTCACTAAACAAAAGGTAGTACATGGCTTACAATAACATATAAGGCCCCAGTATTCTCAGATATCTGTGTACCCATTTCTTCTTTACTTCCTGCGTCCGGTATTTCCGCCTGAGTAACTGCTGGTAGCCGGGCAGCTCCTTGTAGTGTTGGATCTGCGGTGGCGGGAGTTGAAGATGACCAGGTCCCCTGTAACTCCTCCTCTAGCTGCTAGGGTGGTCGGCCATCCAGGACGATGTAGAGAGTGTGGATTCTATGAAGCAACGCTTGATGTGCTCCTTTCATAAGTTCCGGGTAGTTTGATGGAGTTTATTGATAAATACTAATATTTTGATATTTTTACATCGCACGGATTTCTTGTCGGTGTTTATGTCAAATACTTGGCTTTCCGTAAAAGTGAACATCATACTTTAAAAAGTTCAAAAGATATTTTAGATTTTAAATTAACGCTTGGACAAAAATTATGCTTGATAAGAATGAAAATAAAACTGTGGAAGAAGTTATTGAAGGAAGGTTTTATATTTTATTCATGCACACAATTACATTAGATTTACGAACATAATATTTCAACACTATATTAAGTTAATTTGTGTGTGTGAAGGGGGCCCTAGAAATTCCATTTCCATAAACCCTTAATCCACTGGGCGGACCTGTAGACTATAAGTAAGCTATAGACAATATGAGATTAGTACGAGTAAACATTTGTAATTCTTATCTCTAGCTGTGAGGCAGCGGCCTTATCTCTCAATCCACCCTGCGTTCAATGACTTGCCAATAAGTACGGACGTAGCTTTCTCTAGACTTAAAAAATACTTTCTTTTCAACTGTTTGATAGTTAGTGAATGTTTTTAAGTTAATGTTTAGTTTTGACTCTTCTAGGAGGTTTCTTCTGAAGAGAAGCCAGGGCCGCTTTGGTCCCCTACCTAAGATGGCTCTGAGCTATTATAACAGCCAATTAATAATCAGCGCTTAGTATTAAAATAAAGAATACGATCTTTCTAACCTACTATCATTGGATTGTTTAGCATATAAACGTTTGCCGTAATTTGTCTATTTTTTGCACCGTTCCACATAAGCTAAGTAAGCTGCGTCCACTCCACAGCAACATTGTTGGAAACAAGTGGTGATAGCACAATCGTCAACAAAAACGTGAAAATCAGTTCTAAATATTGGCGACATGTTGACGGTTTCTCGTTAGTGAGCGGTAAACATCAAATAAATGTTGGTAGCATATTGGCAGCATTGTTGAGGTGCATCTACACCGGGCAACATTTTTGGTAACATAGTAAACAGCATTTAGTTTGTTTGGAGGCTCCACCTGAGAAGTTTGTCTTCGTTCGCGCTTTGTGAATTTGGTCTTAACCACCCAATAATCTTATTTCCCCTTTAGAAAGTCCATAGTTATCACATTTTAAATCCCGCAATATATCTGGTCCGGCATACCTGTGGCGACTCTGGAGAGAGAGGCGAGCCTAAAATTGACGTCTAGCTGGCCGCACACTAAGAATTACAACATTTGCTGCATCTGCAGGCAGCACATCTTCCTCTCTCAGCATCCTGTACTCAACTATAGTCCTTACCTAACCTTTAAATTGAGTGTTCGTTTGTCAAAATCTGTTCAGTAGTTTTCTCAGGATTTCTATTACTGTAAATAGGATTATCAAATTATACGTAAGGAATTATTCATGTTTGTTTATATTTCAAAATACTCGTTGCCAAGGAGATTTACAATTCATTTCTTGTTCTTTAGAAACACATTGTTGCCAAGGGTTTTAAAAAGATGTATGCATTAAAATTTAATATATTTAAATTGATACAAATTTAAGATGCAAAAAACGACACCTACAGTCGGTTTTTAGACACTGCTAGACACTGCTTAGCTCACTGATAAGACAAGGTATGAATTATATGGAAAAACCTACCTGTATAAATATCCTACACATTAAAAATACTCCATCGAAATAAATTAAGCTTTTCCAAAGATCTTAAACAACAGAACGACATACACACAGAGTTTCTAACTACAGACCGACACTTTGTTTGATAAGTAGTATAGAATAGAATAGAGACACGGCTAACTAAGGGAATTATGACATTGGTGTATGTATGCGAAACTTGTTTCATTCGTCATTGTTAGTTAAACTTTAGGATAGCTCAATTTTTTTTCTTTGCATGTATGTGAGATAACATTGCTTTAGTGCAGTAATTCCTAAACGTTTTTGCTCGCAGACCCCTTTAGTCCTTGTAAAACATCCATGGATACTCACATACTTGCTCACATAAATATAGGTTATCTCACCTGTCAAGAAATGTAAAACTTTGAATATACAGAACCATAATTTTACCGGTAGTTCTCTATGAGTGTGAAACGTGGTCTCTTTTCTTACATGCCAAAAATTAATTTAGGGTGTTCGAAAACACGGTGCTTAGGAAGATATTTGATCCAAAAATAAATGAAGATAGTAAGGAGTGGAGGATGCTACATAATGATGAGCTGAAAGCCCTGTACTCTTCACCAGACATTAATAGGGTAATAAAATCTTGCAGGTTATGGTGGGCAGGTCATGCAGCGTGAATGTTTGTATTTAGAACTGCGTTCAAGGTATTGAATGGCAAACCCAATAAAAAAGACCACTCACTAGGAAGACCTTGACGCAGATGGAGGATAACATTTGGATAGACCTGAGAAACATAGGATGTAATGAGATAGATTGGATAGAACCAGCTCAAGATAGGTATAGGTGGCGTACTTTCGTGAGTGCAGCAATGAGCTTTCTAGTTTTTAATGCCATAGAGTAATTAAATAGAGTAAGTCTGTGTTTAAATAAAGTCTATGTTTTTAGAAATATCTTAACACCATCTACCATCACTTGTGCTATCTATAATCAGATGAAAAAACTAACAGTGCTTATTTTACGGAGATACCCGAAGGTTTTAACATTATATTTTAGGCCAAATGACTTTTAGGCCAAATGACTTTAGGCCAAATGACTTTAGGCCAAATGACTTTAGGCCAAATGACTTTTAGGCCAAATGACTTTAGGCCAAATGACTTTAGGCCAAATGACTTTTAGGCCAACTGACTTTTAGGCCATCTGACTTTTAGGCCAAATGACTTTTAGCCATCTGACTTTTAGGCCAAATGACTTTTAGGCCAAATGAATTTTAGGCCAACTGACTTTAGGCCTACTGCCGCGTCTCCATTTAATTGCTGTGGACGGGAAGGTCGAGATTCGTTATCTCAGCCGGGTCAATTTTTGTTACGTACCTGGGGTTTTCCCACCCCCTCTCTAAGATGATGCAAATGTATTTCTTCTAAGCTACCCTCCCAATCCTCACCTATTGGAGCAGTGTGGTACGACTGGCGGCCCGCGAGCCAAATGCGGCCCACACTTACTGAAAATATGGCCTCACAGTATCCCGGAGGAAAATTAAAGGGAAGCCCTCGGTGGCAGATGTGAAATAGTTAATGCTTAAAATATAATATTGTCATGATTTCATCCAATTATACATTGATTTGATTAATAAAAATATGTACAAACAGGTAATTATAACGATGGGTTGTTTTGTAAAAGTGTGTGCGCGTGCATATTTTATTATACATTTTTGTGAAATTAATAACTTATTTTTGATAGTAACATTTGAAAGTTTCTACAAACCAAAAATACCACTTTATTACAATAGTGGTGAAAATAATGGTTTATTAAGTGTTGTTTGTAAGCGGTAGGCCTATATTAAGTTATTATCTTCGGCCCGCGGTTGGGATTAAAACCGTTAGACCACCGTGTTGCAGGTGTGCAGAATATATTCAGAGCTCCAATATTTTCCCAGAACATAACATTTCCATAAAAAAAAATCCCTGAAAACCATAGCACTCAAAATAAAACAATGAATATTTGATAGAGGTTGAAGGCAAAAAGGATTATTACCTACTAGATAGTTTGGAAAATTAAAATTTAAATACACTTTTAATCATAGTTATTTTTATAGTATCTACCTTATAAAAACTGTAGTTGTATCCCAGAAATGGCAACCTTCCCAATTCCTTGTGTGTATTACATATTATTATTAATTGTTCATTGATACCAGTAGGCTTACCTGTACCAACATTTAATTTTGAATCTTGAGAGTAAGAGGCAATAGAGTGTAATTCCGGGAGGCCTTGGTTTAATTGTTGATTTTCTTAGAATTTTCGTTTTCTCGTAGACTCGCCACTACTGCAAGGTCTATCACTATCAGCCACACTAGGGGAAATACTATCGCTATTTACAGCCATGAGTTTTTCCTGATCACATAATTTACGTTTTACAAAACTTGCAATACTCCCTTGATCCTTACTTCTAGGTTTTTCTTGGGCATGTTTTTTAGATACGTGATGTCCGAGTCTATTACGTCTGCCACGCCATTCACAATAAGCACATTTTACGTCTTGTTTTCTCTTAAAAGTCGACATAATAAACATTTGTTTCAATAAACCATCTCTTTTTTTTTTATAAATATTTATTATTG
>JBCFYV010000817.1:0-65177 GCA_039000515.1 Timema cristinae
TTTCACACAAAAATAAACGTATTGGCTATTGTTGTAATATTGCTCTTTTAACTTTTTGTAATATTTGCTTTCAGAACAAGATGCCGTGCGGGCCATCGACATTTATGAACTATTTCTCCTTGCCGACGGAGCCATAAACTTGGACTTGTTTGAACGGTGTGTGTCAATGCTTAAACTTTACAATATATTAAACAATAAAATATACACTAATTTAAAGAAGTTGCCTGGAGAGGCAAATAAGCCCATTAGTTTTGAATCCACTCAAATAGTGTAGATCTAAATGTAGGATCGGCTATTGGTACCATGGTACTGAGGCCAGGATTTTCTGGGCCCCAGGCATGAGATATAGATTCAAATGTTAAAAAAATTGTAGCATGCGAAATAAAATAAAACATAAAATCTAACAAAGTGATAAGCAATTAATGCCTATACATCCTAAGGAATTGTGAAAGTTCAGCCCAACAGATAGGATTTTCTCCATAGGAACTTACTGGAATTTGTCACAATTATATGTTTGGTTTAGTCCATTCTTGTCCTTTGTTTCTAATTGTTTAGAAGTTTCACAGAGTCTATTATTTTTGTACGTAAATTAAATTTGGCACGCGCAAATAGTTGGGTAGTGAATGCAATTTATTATTTAAATACAATTATTTCATCGTATGCGTAACATTTCAGTGTTCAGCTTCGTGTTGACCTTTGAACATGGCTTTTGTTTTATAAATGTGAAAAACATCTCTAAAAAGTGTACAATGGGGGCTGAACAGGGCGGTATGGGAGTTTTTACCCCAATGG
Organism: Timema cristinae; assembly: GCA_039000515.1. Lineage (NCBI taxonomy): Eukaryota > Metazoa > Arthropoda > Insecta > Phasmatodea > Timematidae > Timema > Timema cristinae. The sequence continues at coordinate 793 of JBCFYV010000817.1, forward strand.
AAATAATCCCCCTCTCCCCAACTGGAATCAACTCCTCCCCTCCCCTGCAATAAAATCCCATCTTATATATTTATTTACCACCCTCGGATATCTCAAATATTGATTCGAAAAAATTACCTTTTATCAAACTTCAAATAGCTTATAGATGCATCCAAGTTTGAAATATTTTTCAGGGGATACCTACCAAATTTTAACAGCTTCTTTCATAGGCATCTTAATTATCCTCAAAATTTAGGTCCAAGATCACTCTAAATATCTTCTAGGAACATTCAAATTTCAGGAAGACCACTCCAAGGGCATCCAAAAAACTACTTTTTATACAACAAAACAATCACATTTTGCTATGAAATATAAACTCAAATAAATCAGAACTAAACATAGAAAGTCAACAGTACGATAAGTTTAAAACGATGACTTCTTTATTAATGTATGTGGTACTGACATACTTTTAATAGTTTGTCATGGCTCAAGAAATTTAGAAAATATTATTCTCTTATTTTAATGCAAAGATGACAAATGAACGAGTATTTTACCCGCCTCGGTGGCCGCACGGTCTAACGCGCTACTCTCATATTAGATTAGACTGCCAAAGATGGGGAAATCGGGGTTTGATCCTGGTTGGGTGCACTGGGGGCTTCCAACCTAAATTGTTTCCCACTCTCCAAGCAAATGTGGATCCACTTTCTCTAAATTGCACCTACCTCCTCCCTGGACCATTAGTGTAATTAGTACATAGGCGTATAACCCTAACGGGTAGTGAGACAGGGTGTTAAATAAATATTGTGTTCTTCTACCGTTATAACCCCTTATACACTTAGTCCCTCTCAACCAAATAGCTTAATTGTAAGTGTAAATATTATATAATTCTTAAATAATAAATTAGTAGATATTCTTAGAGAAATCTAAATTTATATTAGAAACTAATGTACGAGTATTTAAAATTATTAGTAGTAAGTTAATATGTTGTACGGGACGTACCATTTGATGAATTTCGGTGAAAAAGTGGGGGAAGGAAGGATACAGGCGATATTAAGAAATTAAGGATATGTGGCTTCCCCTTTTCTTGCATCAATTACAATACCGCTAGATTCCGTCTTAGGTCAAACATTTAAATACCCTATTCGTTAGTTGAATGGTCTAACGAGTCACTCTCGCAGTAAACTGGACTGCCAATAATGGTGAGCTTGATGTTTGAATCTTGGTTGGGTGTACAGAAGGTAGTTTTTCCTAAAGGTTTTCCACTCTCCCTCTACTCAAATGCGAGTACACTTCCTCTAATAACAACTTTCCTTTTCCCTAAACTGTTAGCGCAAGTAGTATATGTGGGTATAATCCAAACGGGTAGTAAGACGCAGTGCCAATAAACAAATAATTCCTAGACAAAAAATGTATTACACAATCTATAAAAATATTTGATGTATTATTCATTTTACAGGTTCATTGGAGCACCTAATAATAGGAAAATAGATAGGGTCCATTGGAACCGAAGAGGAATCAAGTTGGTGGAGATCTATCTTAAATCAATCATTTAAATTTTATAGGGCCACAATAAAAAAAAAATATCGGCTTCTCTTAGTAAGCCACATCTAATATATTTAAAAAAAACTGATTCTGATAGTTGCTTGATCACTTTTTTTCAGTATGTAGGATGAATAGATAAAACTATGGACACTGAAGATAGCTAGCACGTTTTGTTTAGGAATAATTCACATTAACACATAAAGGTTTCCAAAAAATACATTTTCAATTAATTATATTATTATTATTATTGTTGTTTAACGGCCCATCGACACATCTAGGTCATTAGGGCCTTGAAATATATTAAAAACATAATAAAATCCCCATAGGGGAAAGAGATAAAACATTCACCATCTGAGACACTCCATAGGAGTGCTCAAATGGGCTCTTTGTATAAATTAAGTGATACACCTGCTAAAAAAAAACAAGTGTATCACTCCAATAAAAAGACAAAACAAACATATTAAAATATAACACGTTAAAATGACACAGCATATTAAAATTATAATACGTTAAAAAGACAAAACAACATGTTAAATTGTAATAAAACTGTTAAAAAGATCTCAATATGAGATAATATCCAAAAGAGCCACTTTATAAAAGTGACTAAAATGGCATTAAAAAGATCCGCCTGGCGTATAAAACGGAGTAAACAAATAACTCCATCCGCACTATCGCGTAATAAAAAACATAAGTCAACTTTAAAATCAAGAGCCAGACGGATAGGGGCTAGTTTGCGACACTCCACCAAAATATTATGCACACTAAAGGGAGTATCACAAAACTCACACAGTGGAGGTGGATCCCCTCTTAGTAAAAAACTATGGGTCAACGAAGTATAGCCGACGCGGAGTCTCGTCACGATGACCTCCACTCTTCTAGACTTTCGTATAGAAGAGGGCCATCGCGACACACCGTCCCTGATGGACCGCAGCTTGTTCTGAGCAGGGGGCGAGACCCACTGCTCGTGCCAGGTGCGTAAGACTCCACGCCGAACATAACCCTTTAGATCTAAAAACATGACACCCAGACTCGCCTTCGGAGGCAGGCGTGCTGCCTCCTTGGCTGCCTGGTCCGCCAGTTCATTTCCTGGAAGACCAGCGTGACCAGGAATCCAGCAAAAGGCGAGCCGGGTGCTTAGTGAATCAATTTTAAAGATTTGTTCACGTATCATCTGCACGAGGGGATTCCAGGAGTAGAGAGTGGACAATGCCAACAGAGCACTCATGGAATCCGTGCAGATGAGGACAGAACGGTGACTACTTCGGTATACAAAACACAAAGATTTAAAAATGTCATATAATTCAGCGGTAAAAACACTGGTTTCATTAGGTAAACTAAATTTAAAATTGGATCCTTCCACAACAAAAGCACATCCCACAGAGACTCCAGATTTAGAGCCATCAGTGTAGATGCGCTCAAATCCGCGAAAGCGAGTGGAGAGGAGCTCATTAAAGGTCCTCTCATATACAAAGTTTGGGGTGGTCGCTTTAGGGAACTTGGCAAGATCAAAATGGCATTTCGGAGGGCGTATCTTCCAGGGAGAAACTCGACCTGGTGATGTGGGGATAGCCTTTGGCAGGACTATCCCACACGTGTCGAAAACCGATAGCATCCGGATCCCAACAGGCCTTGTACTACGCCATTTAGTTTCATACAAGACACGGTTAGGGGGATGAAATACAGGGCGTTAAGCAACATTATTTGGCATGCAATGCAGTTTCGACACGTAAGATGCCAGGAGGTAAGACCGCCGGTAAGAAAGAGGGGGCTCACCGGCGTCAGCACAGATGCTGACGACTGGACTGCTACGAAAAGCACCAGTAGCCAGTCGAATGCCAGCATGGTGGACGCTATCGAGCATCTTTAACGCCGAGGGTCTAGCGGAACCATATACAAAACTGCCGTAATCAAGTTTTGATCTCACCAAGGCTCTATAGAGGCGCATCAAGGTTTCCCTATCAGCACCCCAAGAGCGACCATTCACAACTTTAAGTAAATTTAAAGCTTTAATACACCTCGCTTTCAGGTCTTTGATGTGGGGATCCAAGTTAGTTTAAAATCGAATAAAAGTCCCAGGAACCTTACGGTCTCGGAGACAGGTAAAATAACGTTGTTCATTAAAATATTGGGGGCTGGCTGTATTCCGCGTAATCTATGGAAGTGGACCACAGTCGTTTTGGCCGTAGAGAAACGAAAGCCATTACGAGATGCCCACAACCATAAATTGTTTACAGCGAGTTGTATCTGTCGTTCAGCCCTGTGGAGACTTGATGAACTGCAATAAATTGCGTAGTCATCCACAAAAAGGCATGAACGAACAGGTAAGCGCACGTTGTCTACAATGCTATTTATAGCAATAGCGAACAACGTACAGCTCAAAGGACTGCCCTGTGGGACCACATTTTCTTGAATAAAAGCATCAGATAAGGTGTTGTTTAACCTTACCCGAAAGTGTCTATCTGACATAAAATTAGCTATAAAAATAGGGAGGTTCCCCCGGAACCCCCAATTAAAAAGGTTTTTTAAGATGCCGTAACGCCATGTGGTATCGTACGCCTCCTCCAAATCAAAGAAAACAGCCAAAAGATGCTGTTTATGGAGAAAGGCGTCACGAACAGCAGTCTCAAGACGGACGAGATGATCCACCGTGGATCGGTTACGGCGAAAACCACATTGAATATTGGATAGCAGATTGCGGGATTCTAAACACCATATAAGTCGTTTATTTATCATTTTTTCTAATATTTTGCAAACACAGCTAGTTAAGGCTATCGGTCTATAACTAGTTGGCTCTAATTTATCCTTGCCACTTTATATATATTGGGATAACGGTTGCTTGCCTCCACAGTGTTGGGAATTGACGAGATTCCCAAACACAATTGTAGAAGTCTAAGAGGAACGCCCGTCCAGCAGGGGACAGTTGGCGCAACATTTCGTAATGGATATCATCCGGGCCAGAAGTTGTATTGCCCGCCTGGGACAATCCTCCCCCCGACTTTGGCCAAAATCAATAGTAAGGCGCTCGATGCTGCGCTTATGCACCGCGAACTCGTTAAAGTAGCTCGCAGTGCTAGAAATAGCGGCGAACATCGAGCCCAATATGTTGGCGACCTCCACAGGGGACGAGACAAGCGAACCGTTAGACATGAGGGCAGGTATACTATTAATGGAATTTTTGTTACCACTTAATTTACGTATATTGTCCCAAACCTTAGTTGTGGGAGTGGTAATTGTAAGGGTAGAAATAAACTGTCTCCAAGAATCTCTTCTGCTTTCTCGAATAACACGGCGAGATCGAGCACGTAGAATCCGGAATGTTACCAGATTCTCCAAAGTTGGACGTCGATGAAAGAGGCGAAGGGCCCTTCGACGATCAGAAACAGCCAACCGACACTCCTCGTTCCACCAGGGAACAGGACGGTGGCGCGGATTTGGCGAAGATTTAGGGATAGAAGCACTCGCCGCCGCGATGACCGTCGAAGTAAAATGCCCAGCCTTAATATCGACGTCAGGATGTTGGGATTCACCAAATACAGCGAGCTCGCGGAATCTATACCAGTCAGCACGTTTTCGCACCCATTGGGGTATCCTGGCTGTACTGGGAGGATCTTCAAGTGGTGAGAGCAGAATGGTATAATGATCACTACCACATAGGTCCGAGTGGACCTCCCAAAGGAAGTGGGCAGCGATCCCGGGACAACAAAATGTTAGGTCGATGGCAGAGGATACACCATTAAAGGTAGAGAAGTGTGTCTGGGTCCCGGTGTTTATTAACACCAGGTTTCCCGAGACAAGAATATCCTCTACCATCCTCCCACGTGCGTCAGTAATATTGGACCCCCACACCAGGTTATGCGCATTAAAATCCCCCAAGATGATATAGGGGGCGGGAAGTTGTATAAAGAGGGCCTCTAGGGTCCTCTTAGGAACACGCTCTCCCGGTGGGAGGTAGATGCAACATATTGTTACCTCCAAAGGGAGGGAGACTCTGACAGCAATCACTTGTAGATCAGAAACGATATTAATATTTGTGTAATATATATTGCTTCGTGCGAATATAGCCACACCTCCGCTAGCCCGATCAAAGAAAGGCTTATCGGTACGATACACATCGTACCCACGAAGCATCGGGTTGTCATTTGGGCGGAAGTGGGTCTCCTGCAAACACAAGATGGAAGCATGCAGGGAAGAAATTTGTTGTTTAATTTCATCTACACGAGCATAGAAACCCCTACAATTTCATTGTAGTAGCGTCATACTTAGTTAATATAATATTTAGTTATCCTCACAATCCATGTCACTATCCCTTAATAATAAAAATTGGTTGAGGGCCTTTTTAGGTCCTCTTGCCTTTCCCAGTCTCTCCTGGACCTCCCGCTTCAGGAGAGGCTTCGCTTTATTTTGGAGAGACTGGGTAGTCGGATCCTTGCGCGAAGGCTTTGTTAAGGCCTTCGACGCTTTTTTAATATTATTTATTTTGGCGGTCACTCGCTGGTCCTCGCCTTTACGGCCTCACTTGTTTCGCCACTCATCCCGGGCTCTGGTGGCCCAGAGGCGAGAATGAGCGACTCAACAGTGGCCGCACGTACTTTATTTCCCCGAGGGGGGCTCGGGGGTGTTCCCCGCGGAGGGCTCGAGGGTGTTCCCCGAGGAGGGCTCGGGGAGGTTCCCCGAGGAGGGCTCGGGGAGGTTCCCCGAGGAGCCCTCCTGGGTGGTACAGGTGGGGGAGACGACTTAGGCGGCAGTTGTACCTCTATCGACAATTTCGGCGACACCTTGGTTGGCGCGTTTTCAATACGGATGTCTCGAGCAGAGACCAATGGCACAGGTCGCGATGACGTCTTAGCGAGATTAACTGCGCAATGGCAATTGGGACAGTTAATGTTTTGGCTGACAATCTGGCTGTATGATGTTTGGAATATTGGAGCCTGACTAGATGCGTATTCCTTGCGTGCCTGGGCATATGAGATCTTTTTTTCTGATAAAATCTCCAGGACTTTTTTTTCTACCTTCCATTACGGACAGGCCCGAGACCTGCGGGGTTATTGCGTACGTACATCGGCTCAAGTGTTGGTATCGAGACTTTCCGATCAACCACGTGTAAAAATACCGTATGAGCGATTCTGTACGTACCTCGATTTTCGCGCGGTATTGATCCCGACTGTTTCCAACAAGATCTAGTTACTCACATAGTGACTTCACTATTTGCTGAAGTTGGCAACATATATTACCCAGAGCTCAAAGCGCCTTGCTTAAATTTCTCTCTTGTTTTTAGTAGGAGACGCTTCAAATAACAAGTTATTTTTCTATTAAACTTTAAAATATAATATTATTAGTTAGTTTGGAATAGTTATTAAATCTTCACCCTTTATTTAAAATTTGTTACTGTTAGTTTATATTTGTGGTCTTATTTTTTTATAATCTTAGGAGTGTTTTATTCAAGTTTAGGTTAGGTTTAGTTGTTTCACACATTGTTTTAATATTCTTTGTATTAGTATTAGGAATAGCATTTTACATTTATTTTAATATCTTATCACTTTAATTTTTATTATTTTTATTCATCTACGACCCTGAACTCGATGTCTCAAAATAAAGAAGAAACGTAAATAAACACGTTTTTTATAATTTTATATTAGATTATTTCATTAACTTATAAACATTATTCAATAGTATTAATATTAGCTTAAAGGTAATAGTATTAATTATCTTTTAAAGACTTGTTATCAAAAACATGTAGACTAGGCCTACTTATAAGAATACAAATTAAATACTTAGTCTCCAGTTTGGCCTATAAAACCAATTAACTATGGGAAATATAATAGTGCCTTCTCTAACAATGAGTAAAGTTAAAAATTATTAAAATACAATACAGCTTGCCCCAACTTGTAACAAGCTTTAACAATAAACTATTGTCAAACTTTAGTATAAATTGCGTTGCCAATTAAACATTTGATAATATATATATATATATATATATATATATATATATATATATATATATATATACATATATATTTTACTATAGCAAGAAAACTCGGCGCTTCACAGCCGGCCAGATTGCTGAGTTGGTGGACTACATGTCTACCCATTCTGACTTGGCTTCTGGCAGGTTTAGCTGTCCGATGGGCAATGCTGCGATGGATCGCCAATGGGAGGCATTGGGCAAGATCCTCGAAGAACATGGGCCCAAAAAAACAGTAACCCAGTGGAAAACTGTCAGTAACATCTACATTATTTTAATTTTTAAAATATAATTAGGGTATTATACGCAAAAACTGATCCATTTAAGTATGTTTTTTTCCAATACAAAAAATCAAAGCAATGATTTTAAACAATCAATACACTCACAAAATCATGGTTAATCTAATTATACTAAAATTGACTAAATTGTAGGCCCAATTATTGGAAAAGTTTGACATAATGTAGGCTTGCTATTCAAAATCAAACTCAAGTCCCTGGATACCATGTGACACACCTTAATTTATACCATAGGTCAAGCCTAAGCTCTTTCAAATGAGTGTAAAACTGATTATAGCAAAACTAATGTTTATAAGCCTATACCAGACTACAACATATTTCTATAACTTCAAGAAATAAAACACAAACATAATAATTTTTTACCAGATGTGAATTATGAATCTGTTTTAGGTATGGAGAGATCTCAAATGCAGGGTGAGAGCCCACCTTGCAGTTGTAAACAGAGCAAACAGGGCCACAGGGAACAGAACGCATGCATCCCCATTAACAGAAATCGATAAAAAAGTGCTAGCCATTATTGGCACAGCCAGTGCCATTGGTGTTCCGAGTATGGAGGAGCATGGTCTTGAAGTGGTAATGTATTTCTCAGTGCAGGTATAGTGGAAAATCATAAGTAAAGACACATTAAGATCACCCAACCTCCAATAGACAAATGGTCAGACTGATCTGACCACTTAGTCGAATTTCATGTAGCCCTCATGCATTAAAATAAACACACATACATTTAGGTAACCAAGCCCTAGCTACGCCTATAGCTGGATTTGGTTGCAGCTCACTTGTCGCTCAGTAATCTAAGCTAATGACTCATACAAACATTCACAATCTTAGTCCATGTACTTACCCGTTTAGGTTTTAATGTCAAAATGTCTATTAGCCTAACTATGGATTATATGGAAGTAAATACAGGAAAGAGGGATAGAACACATACCTTAACCTGCTTCCATCAATAAAAAAAAAAACTTCAAAAAGTGAATAGAGGTTCTCCTAGATAAGATATAGACCACTAGTTTTTAAAATATTCAAGTAAGATTTGTTGAGTAATATTTTAGTCTTTATTATAAGTTAATCAATATTTTTAAATTGAATGAGAGCTCATTCATAAGTGCTGTTTCCTTATATTTAAAGGCTGTGTTGGAGGAACAACCTGTAGACATAGAGATTTCCTTCCCGCTTACATCCGAGGTAGGCCTGATATAAAGATGGAATGTGTTAGTAAAATTTAGTATAAAACTATTTTGAAAACTGTATTAAATATTATTTTTTTGTATACTCTAATGAAATGCCTCATTTAAATACACTCTATTCTATGGTTGAGTGACACCATTATCTTTCATATATATTTTAAAAGCATTTAAGTATGATTATTGTTTGTGATAGTTCTTCATTTTAGTACAATCAACAAAACATAGATTATTTACAAAACACGAATTCTATATTCTGACATATGTATAGATATAATGAAATATATACACAGAGTGAGATAAGCCTAAGGCATCAATCTCAAAATAGTAGACTGCATGGGTTGAGTGGAGCCAGAGAGTGTTGCACCACATTGAATGTATACAAAGTCTGATTCGTCTGAAGACACTTGATTTTCTTTTAAGTTTGAGTGGATTGAACCCCAGGCAGAACCTTTGCCAGGGCCTTCAGCAGTACGAAGTGGCACACCACCCTTTGAGCAGCCAAATATCCCAAAGAGTTCTCTGTCAAGCTCCTCGAGTAAGTACTGTGCAAATACACCAGAGCATGGGTAAAAATAATTCATTACAATGGTGACCATAACCCAAACGGGTAGTAAGACGCGATACTAATAATAATAATAATTCATTACAAGACCTTCATTAGTAGACACCTAACACACAGGTGGGCAACATATTTTCGAATATAACCACAGTTGTGGCGAATGAGGAGTTAAATTCACCACAGCATGTAAAATTTGAGAAATTATGTTGCTCAATTGAACATTTAAAACAACACACACAGTTTGAACAGGTTTATTGAAAACATTTACACTTTGACTACAGTACTCATTTACAACTGCCTTGGATGCAAATGATGAATACTGTACAAATATAAATTTTTAGATAATTTAGTGTGATATTTTACAATTCTTTTGTTTAACAAGTTGCAGAAACCTTGTATGAATATCAGAAGGCAGAATGCTTCCAATGATATGCAGGAAATATCAAGTTACAAAGAGCAGACACCATCACTTGTGAGGATTAGCGACAAAGTTGCCCATCTCGGGCCTAAAGCATCATACTCGCATTAGTCATGATTTACTATGATGAGATCAAGGTTCATATCCTAGCGAAAAACAAAATAAATACATTAAACTTGCATTAGTATAGTATTTTAAATGTTTACATTAACTTTAATGTCTGTCCCTTTTCTTGAATTAAGTTAGTCTGTTATTCAATTGCTTGTGGGTTCATAAAATGCATGTAGAATACCCCAAATATATCTTTGTTTTTTAATAGCTTGTACCAAAAATCTTTGGGAAGTGTATAAATTTTTCCCCATTTCAACTCTTGTGATATAATGCAGCTTTCTATATTATAAAAATTGTTTTCTTATGTTTAGGCACAGCTTTACTGTCCATTACATTGTATTTTTTTATATACGAGTATTTTCAGAAAAAAGAAAGAGACATACAGATGTTGAGGAGCTCGACTCAGCTGTAAAGCTGTTCCAGGGGATACAGGAACGGCAAAACAGCACTAACAAGGTAAGTTATATTAATTAGCGACATTTATATTTATAGAACAATCATAAATTATTACACTTTGTTTCATGTCCCATTACTTCACCTGTTCTTTAGCACACATAATTTGCAAGGTTATTCACCTACTTGGAAATAACATGAAATGGGATATTTCAAAGAATATAATATTCTTGTTGTATTATGACCACTAAGTGCTCTGTATTTTTAGGAACTTGCAACTGCGATAGGTAAGTTGGCCTCCGCACAAGAGGGGTTGCAGTGTGTTGCCTCCACTATAGATAAAGCTGTGGCTGCTCAGTTGGAAAGCAACAGATTGCAGTCAGAGGCCAATATATTGCAGTCAGAGGCCAACAGATTGCAGACAGAGGCTAACCGCAACATTACTGCACTGTTAACCGAGTTCCTCCTTGATCGGCAAGTTGCTATTTTCATATTGTTTAGGATATTATGCATTGAAAATAAGAATCACAAAGTTTTTAAGTCATAATAGGTTTCTTAATAAACATTGTTCAATGCAAAGATGTCAATACATATTTTCAACATTAGTTAAATCCACTTTGTCTAACTGCTACTGTCATGTTTGACTGGCTTAAAAGACGGGGAGATCGTGGTTGGAGATCATGGTTCGAGCCCGATCGGGTGCACTGAGGGTGGTTTTCCACTTTCACTCCAAACAAATGTGGTTGCACTTCCTCTTCATTCAACCTTCCTAACAAATTAGCCTAATTTTTACACAAGCGTATATAACTCGAACGAGTAACAAGACGCGGTGCTAGAAAACTATTAGTTAAATAGTAACATTGCATTTTTAATAATGAACCTGTCATCTATGTGATAAATGATGTTTGTGTTTCCCTGAGTAAAATAAATGTGTATTTTGAAATTTTATTTCAGGTCCCATTGAACCTCAAAAACTATGTATTATGTAACTGTACTGTATTATCTTTTTAATTTTATTAAAATATTTTTATACTAGATCTCTGCATTTATTTTTTTGGTAGATCTAGCACAGAATTCCTTTCTCGTAAACAAGTGTTACCCTAATCATATGGTAGTTAGGTTTTTGGATGACAAAATTCACTGCCAAAGAATATACAGGATTATGTGTAACTAATCTAACCCTCCCCTTACCATCATGCTGATATATATTTGCTTTACTTCCTCAGAGATGTGTATATTGGTGTATATGAGACAGTTTATATTACTGGAATCAATCATAGTTTAGCAACAATTGAGCAAAGCTAGGTTGGAAGGGGACATAGTTAAGGTTTGTATAGTTATTGTTTTTATATCAACAAACATTTTGGACAAAGTAAATATAATATTATTTAATAAGATATTGGTTTAATATAATACACATGGTTTTCTCAACAGTAAGAGTAGGTATAGTGAAATTTGAACTAGAATTTCTCTTTTAAAATCACAATGTTTATGTCCAAATTTGACCATACTCATGATGAATAGTAAAAAAACTGTTGATATTACCATAGATGAAAAATGTAGTTAAACATTTATACCAAAATAATATTTTATTTTTCCAAAAAGGTGTTTCGTTAAAAACCCTTTTAAAATATTAAGAAACCTTTTCGAACCAAGAAGTGAACCTATAAGCAAGGTGAATGGCTGAGAAGGAAAGAACTTCAAAACCTTTTAGTTGAACAGATGATCAGAAAACATATTTGAAACTTTTTTGGACACACATAATATATATAGTATTGTAATAGTATAAATTGGTGTGTATTGTACATAAAATGTGCAAATAAAATTGATAAACAGGTATTTAATTTTTAAAGTTTCTATTACAAAGAATAAAGTGATGAGATTACTTAAAACAAACTATCCTATACCCGCAAATAAAATTACTTCAGTATTGTAAAAATAAAAATATTTCACACAATGTAACAATTTCATATAACACAACTTCAATGGTTGAAATATCGTTCAACAATAGCAGCCCTCATTCTTCTACCATCATTAGCTACAATGCCACCAACATTTTCATTGGCAAGGGCAATGTTTTGTCTGCAACAGCTTCATGTTCATCAAAAGGAACTCTGAAATTTAAACACAACATTGATAATAAAATATAGACATTAACTTCACCACATTTATTGATATGTCACTTGTTCAATATAACTAAGTACAAGTTGAATATGAGATATACCTGTAGTGGATCATCATGTTATGTAGAATAACACATGTTTCAATGATCTTTCCAGATTGTGCATGTGCATAATGCAATGTACGGTCTCGAAGCAAGCAGCGGAATTTCCCCTTCAGCACTCCAAAAAACCTTTCTATTACATTTCTTGCACTACAATGCGTTTCTGTGTAAAGTGCTTCAGGGGTGCCCCTTACAGTATTTGTGATGGAGTGAGAAGCCACGGTTCTGGTGCATACCCAGAATCCCCTGCACAAACAACAATTTAAAAGTTATAACTCACCGTTTTCTTAAAACATAAAATATATTTTAATATAAATATAATGTAAAATATACTGCAATGTCTAATGGAGTGGTTCCTATGAACTACCCAGTGACGTCATTTTGTGAGTGAGGGGGGTCTAAGGAAATGTTCCTCCTTTCCCCACCTATCCCACCCCCTTTCCACCGTAAACACGGTGCAAGTACACATTGAAATAATGTTAGATCAAAGATCAAATAACTCAAACAAGCATACAATAGTATTGATAGACTACAGATAAAATATTTTCAAGCCAGAATATCATAGAATAATGTAAAAAAAAAAGATTTATCCAAACTAAAACACACACAAAACATATGTAAAAGATTTCACTGGCTAGCTCACTGAAACTATCCCCTCTACTTCCATTATATTTTGAATTGAGATGTTAATAGCCCATTTAAAAATAATAATGACAAAATTTACTGTTATTTGTGAACCATCTTAAAACCTCATAAATGTTTCAAGTGCCCTAATATTTATATTTCTTAGGATTGTGCTACATCAAAGGAACACATGAAGATAGAATTTTTATAGTTTGGGGGCACATAAAACGCCACAAATAATCATAATATATAGATCGAAAATGTTAGTAATTGCAATACTTTGTCTATGTGAGAAAGTATACAAAACTATACAAGACATTATATATGTTACCAACCATATCTACAATAATAATTAGTACATACCAATAAGGAAGAAATCCCCAACTCTTTCCCTGTGTAGTCGTTCCATTTCACCCTTTATGAGACTATCACGCCAAATAAATTGGTCATGCACAGAGCCAGGAAATCTTGCATTGAGATTTATAGCGCGCAAATCTCTATCACATATCTGTAACAAATGGGCAAGACTTTATTACAATTTGTGTTTTATAAAATAAAATTTAATTTTCCAACACTGTACTCGCATAGGACCTCTGCCCCTGCCTCCCTTCTTCTGTTAAGCTCTAGGTAACTAAATGTAGGATTTAAAAAAATAGCAATGCGAAAAATACAAGAAATAATTTAGCATCTTTGGTAAGTGTAAAATATATTTCAACAAAGGTGACTTACCACCTGAACATTGATATAATGATAGCCGTGGTGATTGAAATATTGCTCTTCATGTTCGCTTGGAGTTGTGATAGCTATATGCGTACAGTCGATCGCCCCAATTACACCTGGGAAACCCAGAACCTGGGAAAATCTAAAAAAGAAAAGAAAATTGTCAAATATGCTGTGATGTTTTAAACAACTTCTAAAAATTATTAAATATATGAAATGGGCCTACCACAAATCTTGTTTTAAATGTTTGTATAATGTCAAATTTGTGTTATTATTAGAAAATACATGAATTAAGCCTAACCCTATACTTACAGAAATGTGGTTCTTAAGAAATCTTTTGTTTTAGTTGAGTGTTTGATAAATGATAACACATATTCATTGATTTTATAGGCATTGGCATACATTTATAGATTAATAAAAATGCATATAGTCTACTAATAAGAAACCAATAGTTATTAGCTAATGATTACTTATAATACTTATGAAGTTCTTCAATCCGTCAAGGATATTGTCATTGCGTTATGTTTGGGCCTACAATACTACTGGGCGTATTGACCTAGCCGCTTCAATTTATGGCCTTATTTAAACACATCATAGAAAGTTGTGTGTTAGTTTATTAGAATTTATTTATTATATTAAATGGAGGAATAATAAGTATTTTATATCTTTTTATTATATGTTGGCACTTTAAATTGGAGTTTGGGCGAGTTATGTGTTATTAAAAGCTAATATAGAACTTAGGCCTATATTTACCCTTGCTGTACCCGTTCTCTTTCCGCTACAGTTGTAGGGAATACTATCCAACGTGCTGCTAACAGGGTTACTACAGCATTGCAGACAGCATGGATGCATAAGCCAGTTGATGTTTGGCTCAGTGAAATAAAGGCATCTTGTCCCACTCCTCGCTGGTAGCCACCTTCAGCAAAAAATCTTATAGCAGCAAGTACCTGCAACCCGATTAAGACTTCATAATAATAAAAATAATGTAGGCCTACTTTAGTAAAGATATTTCACATGCTCAAATTTCACAATGCGTGATTAATATTTATTTACCTGGATGTGAACTGGTATTCCTGATGTTTGTGTCTTTTGGAGCCTACCTCTCAATATACCACACAGATCTTGAGCCATAACGCGACTTATTCTAAAGAGACTTTGGAAAGCTCTTTCAGGCATTTCAAAAGGGTTACTGATGTCACGAAGCATTCGCCAACGCACTCGCATTCGTTGCCTATCTACTCTTCTTCTTAATACTATTAATTCAAGGTGAGCTAGAACTTCCATTTAAAATGTTTTAAACTAGGCCTAACGTGAAAAATAATCTAATCTAAAAGAGTTTGATAAAACACCCTGTTTATCTCAATGTTCTAACCTAACACTTACAAACCATAAATATAACTGAAACAAAGTATTTTAATAGTAACTATAATAAAACACGAATAAAAATAACACATTCAATTAACTAGACGCTTAAAAAACCATAAATAAACACTAGTACAGCAAAATAATAGAAATATCTTTAAATCAGCGAACGTTAACGAACGTTAATGAAAAACTATAAACAAAGAATGAAAAGGTAAAACTATGATACAAATACAAAAAAAACATCACTTTAACTACTAAACACACCATTAGACTAAATGTGAAGATATATAAAAATCGGAGAAAATAATATTTAGCGCCAATTAAACAGATCGGAACGTTAACAGAGGGGTAGACCCATCGCTTAACTTCTCAAAATTCATCGGTTCAGTTCCGTTGTTGGTTTCGTCCACCGAGCGTTCACAATCACACTTGTCGAGAACTACACGCAATCGTTCCAACCGTTGTTGGAAACCATTCCGATGTACGTACGCAATAGCCCCGCAGGCAGAGTGTGGACCCTTGCAGTTTATGCAGAACTTCGGAGACTCACATGGTGTTTCGTGAGCCTCTTGTCCACAATCCGCACAGGTGGGCTTAACACGGCATCGCAGCTTCGTATGCCCAAATTCCTGACACTGAAAACAGCGCCTAGGATTAGGGACATACGGCCGGACCCTGAGCACGTGGAAGCCTGCTTGAACCTCCTTTGGAAGGGTAGGTGTCGCAAAAGTTAGGATATACGTGTCAGTTTTTTTATCTTGTACGTTCTTTTTGGTGCCAATACGGTATACTTCGGTGACGTGTTGAGGGGAAAGCTCCTCACAGATATCCTCAATGCTCACGCAGTCGAGGTCATAGCAAGTGACCACTCCCTTGCAAACATTGAGGAACCTGTGAGGTTCCACCTTCACCGGTATATGAGACGCATTGCTCAACGGTATTTCCGAGATTGCCATTACTCTTGAGGACTGGATGTCAGTTGTTGTTTGTATCATTATCGTGCCATCACGCAGTTTTTGTATTGATACGTCCGACTGTGCTACACCATTTATCACTCTTTCGAGGATAAATGGGCTTACTCGCTTTAGACTTTCGTTATCCTCTGCTCGAGACATTACCAGAAAGCGGGGCTGGGGCCTCACCACTTCCTGGACCCTTTCCATCGATGGGCTGGACGGCCTTACCCGTTTCCGCCTCTTATCTATATTACGACCCTGCGAAGGGCCGGGCAGTGAGTTGCCAGCAGTGTTTGGCAGTACGTTGCCAGCGGCGACAAAGTTGTCGGCCATGCCATTATTGGGGACAACCTACAAAATACTCGGATCGTAGACCCAGGGTGATCCAAGTTGGTTCTACCACATATGGCCCTGTTAACTGTCCCGACGAGAGGCTCTATACAACGCTAGACATGACAACCTTCGCATAGAGCATCGCCGAGAGAGAGGTCGTCGCAGCAAGTGGGTGTAGGAAAGTGCCAATTTTACGTCCGGGCCCTCCTGAACGCAACCGATCTTTTCCCAAAGTAGGGTACCCGGTTATTGTCATCCCTAAGGCCCTTCTACTAAGATATTGCAACCGGAGCACTTTCATTTAGAAGCTCGAGGCAGTGGTATCCAATAATAAACAGAGAAGAGCCGGGTTAGTTGCCAAGGTCGTCAACGGAAAGGCCAAAGGCCTCTGCAGGATGAACGGTGGGGGAAAGGAAGAAAAAGGTAAGGGTAGATAAAGCGAAGGGGGAAGGGTGAAAAAAAGGGGGAAAGTGAAGGAAGAAGAAAATTATGTGAATGGAAAGATATAGGATTGGTTTGTCCCACACGAGGTACGTCCTGCACAGAAGCCTCCCTTTTTAGTTGCTTCTTACGACAAGCAGGGGTTACTGCGGGACTATTCTAAACCCCGTCCCGCAGGGGGGAAATTTTATTTAATAAGGGATAAAAAAGGGGGTGAAAATTTGTATCGGACTTGCATTATTTTTGATCTGAGGTCAAGTTATGGTCATTAACGTAACGTAATATTTTTAATTAATCTGTAAATACATATGTATATTTTCGTATTTGTATATAATCAACTTCCACGCGAGCAAAGCCGCGGGCAACAGCAATCTAGTATTAGATAAGATACATTTACTATGAGTATGCTACTGCTTATACAAGGACCCGTAAATAAGCTGATAGCTGGTGTTTCAAGACCATGTTTAGTCATAATCATTTTTTCTGGCTGGACTATGACTTCCCCGACATCATGCGGTTTGCACAGGATCATGTAGTCATGTGAAAGTAAAACATTGATATTTATTCAGGCCAATTATATTTTTTTAAGGCCTCTGTTGTTGGTTCCGCCCTAACAGAGTTCGTTATCTCAATGTTCTTTGGGGCGTGGAATATCAAAAGTTCATTTGAGGTAGAGATATATAAAAGACCCGATCTAGGAACGGCGCTGGTGGTCGTCGCCTTTTAGAGGGGTACTCATTGTCCGAGCGGGGTCCTTCCGTCCTTCCTTATAAATTTATAGTTATTGAAATAAAACTATAATCTTAAAGATAGAAAAGTTACCATCACACATAATGTTGATTCATTTAATATTCTTATATTATCGGTGTACTTAATTAATGCGGACAGGCTATATGTTTAGTAAGACGTGATTCAAAGAAAATAATAATGTTTGAGTACTTTTAAGAGGACAGCCTCAATGCACCCAACATTTGCGAGAGTCCATGTGGTACCAGCGTTTGCTATCCATTCGTATTCAGTTTAGCCTCGCTCGTAGCTAAAAGTTCCGGGTTCAAATCTCACCCGAGTGGACAAAGGGGGTGTTCCTGTATAGACCAATTTTAATAGGAATAGCCTTGTTCGCAACTATATTATGACGAAATATATCCCTATGAAAGTTTAAGCCCACACCTCAATGCACCCAATATTTGCGAGAGTGAGGAAAAAATGTACCTTCAGATGCACTGAGGGAGGGTAGGTTTGAGCGACGCCCGTTTGCACCACCGTGCTTGTTCGTTCTGTGCGTGCTATCATTTGCAGTTGTCTGAACGGAGCGCCGAGAGACGCGTCCAGCAACGTCAATAGGTTGGAGCAGTCTGACGAGTTAACGGGACTTACAGCTGGTCTTATGGACAGATTTTTATAGCGCATGCGCAGAGACACATTAGAGTATTAGGTCATTACAGGCGGCAGGCTCTTTGAAGAGGGTATAAATAGAACCCGTTCATTACATTTGGTCATTTCAATTTGTGGTTGACGCCGCCGAACATCAAAAATGAGTTTCGAGTCGCTAGAAAATTTTCTACATTTAGTTAAGTTTTTTTCTGTATATTTTAACAGGTTTTTTTTTGTTGCTTAATACAGCTGGGGCGTACAATGGTGTTCTTCTTTTTTGTTAGTTGAAGAGCCCCCAACAGCTGTCGATGGTGTACAACCGGTGGGTTCCGACCATCTAGAGCAGTTGGCAAACTTTGATGAAAATGGGATATGCGTTGCAGATGCCTATGCGTCTATGGGTAACTAAACAGCTTACAATATTTTAGAGACTTGTCGGCGCTTCCCCCCCCCCCCTAAATGCTAATTAATATGTATTTATTTAATTTCAGACTATTGGGATCCATTCGGTTTAGATGTGGGGCTTCTGGAGGTGTCATCATATACCCCACAGGAGTCGCAGGGACGTGCTATGCATGACGTCAGCGTCGCAGCCCCCTTGCCGTTCCAGGCGGTCCTCGCATCAGACCCCGACATCCTAAGCGTCGCAGCACCCCTGCCGTTTCAGGCGATCCTCGCATCAGACCCAGACATCCTGGCGCCTGCGCCTCTTTATGTTGGAGGAAATGAGCACTCCACTGTTTGGGCAGATTTGGACACCCTTGACCGCCTGCTATGTAAGTAACATCTACACGTAGCCAGCCACTAGTTTGAAAATAGCCTGTGTGTGTGTAAGTTCTCTCTCTCTCTCTCTCGCACAAACACCGTTATACCGTCGCTAGCTCGATACCTTTGGAAGCTGGGAGATTTATACACTTAAAACCCTGCGGAGCCATTGGGGGAGTCCCTGGTTCAACTCCAGGGGGCATAAGTGAAAATACTGGTTTAGTTTTTAAAATAACTGCCCCTGACGGGTATTTTGTTCATGGTCCTGGGTTCCCATCGTTGCAAAAGACGGTGCACTTCCTCTAATTAATGGTTACAGTATTTATTATTATGTCAACAAAATATAGTCTCTTGCATTAAACGATATTACTGGGGGAGGTTTTTTTCCGGAGAAAACCTATATGTATGCAGTGTCAAGGGACACTTGTTCGAAGCCAAACAGGGGCTGAAAATGAGAGTTTATCCTTCTTGTGTCGGGCAATCCCATACAAATTTCGTAATGAAGATCGCGCGTACCTTATTTTAATTCCACTCCATTTGTACAAAAAATTAATTGCTCTTATGTTTACACATTGCAGACCGAATAGTAAATTGTATTTTCTCATTAGCTTTAACTCGATTCATGTTTTTTAGTTAAAGGTTGTACATTTCCTCTGCCATTTTTTTACTGTCTTTTTGTTTACCAGCTACACATAATTTTAAGATTTGGACTTATTTAAAAAAAACTAAAGTATCTCTTGTTACGGATACATCTGAATCTAGATACATCAAATATAGTTGACAGCTAGTAGCTTACGATAGCCAAACAAATTACTTTTTTAAACGGACTGAACACATTTTCTAAGCCATCATGAAGTCAAATTTGACTAATCACCCGTGTCAAATCGGCTGTTTAGTTGCATTCCAACCTAGAGAATGTTATTATTATTGTCGTTAACACTGGTACAAGCATTCAAACTGACCAGGTTGTTTTGGTAAATAAGCAGGAGGTAAAGGTTGTCTGTTTGGACGCTAGATTGAGTGGGCTGGCTGCTTTGTTTCCAGTGGTTATCTAATTGATTCTCTCTCTAGTAGATAGCGCAGTTTAGACACTAAAGGGAGGTAGAAACAGGGTGGCATAGCAATACATCCCTCCCTCTTGGTCATTAGCGAGATGCCTCAAAGCTGACATTAGCTAGAGAAAAGAGAGTATTTATGTCGTACAAAACGAAAATAAATAATTGTAGCAGAATCCCTCCATCCCCCCCTTGGCCTTTAAAACCTCTCATGTTTGGAACAGTGTTTTTAAAATAATTGCGTTGCCCTGTATTTTGTACATGTTCCAATAAAGGATCCAGGTTCAAACTTGTGAAATGCGGGGGTTTGATTCCCTGTATGTTTAACAGTCACAGACTGTGCATTTAATAAACACGTGCGAAGGGTCCGGGCTCGATTCCTTGTAGATTTAACCCTTCATAGGGTTAGATTAACTTACATGTTATATTTTTACGCACGTGTGTGTGATATAGGGCTTCTGGAGGCTGGAAATTGTAACACCACCCCCGAACACCACCGCCAGCTATGGGGCCCCTCCAGCCCAACGTAGCCGCACCATCCCCACGCCTAAGAGACGGGGTTCGAGCCCCGGTGCCCCCGTCTGGCGTTACATCTGCACCTCAGCCTCTACGCCAGGGAGAGGGGGTTCGAGACCCAGCGGCGAGGGAAATGGGGCCCATCGAGCCAGCAATAGCAGGACCTTCTTCAGCCGGACAACAGGGAATTAGTGGCCCTGTTAATCAGGTAGGCGGTGCATTGCAAAATGGCGTCCCTCTTCGTATCGTTCAAGAGATGATTAAACAATTGAGGCGTTTCTTTTATACTGGTAGGGAAATTACCGTACATCTTGGTGCACCAGCAAGCGATCGTGACGCAATAAGCTGGCTTGAAGAACAAATTACTAATTTGCTCCATTGGTTGCAGGACCATGTCTTTAGCGCCGAAGACCACGTCGGCTTACTTTTGAGTAGCACTGACTCAACGTTAAGCCCTGTGTATGTCTCATTTAGGCGAGCAGACCAGCTAGACGCTAGAGCAGTGCTTGATAATGTAAGTCGCGTGTTGCAGAGTAATAGTTTGTTTTTGAGTACTGCACCCTTGTACGTTAAACTCTCCCACTTTAAGGAGCCTCGCGGGAGGGGTAATCATAAATGTAATAAACTCTCTCCCGCTAGCACATATAGCCGCAAAAACCAAGGGATCATTACGATTCAAAATGGCGACACACTTTGCCTTGCCCGTGCACTGGTTGTCGCCAAAGCTATATGTGACAATAAAATAGAGCCAGGATGTATGGACATGAACACCTTTAATCAAATCAAAAAGGGTCGTAATATTCAAAAATACAAAGCGGAAGATGTATGCCGTGATGCCTGTGTGAATCTTTTGAAAGATGGTGGACTCACTGAACTGAAACAATTTCAAGCATACCTTTCCGAATACAAAATCACCGTGTTCAGGGAACGTCGGGGGAGACAGGTCCTATATGAGGGGCCTACTCCCTCCGAACATTCCTTTAAGGGGCACCTTGATTTGTATTTTCAAGACGATAAGCAAAACCATTTTGACGTCATAACATCCTTGACAGCCGCATTTAAGTGTGGGTACTTTTGGCGCGAATGCCGTGTTCCATTTGATCATAAGAATGCGCACAAGTGTGAAGCCTCGTGCAAAAAGTGCTACGCTAGAGCGGTTTGTAGCGGAGGCCGATCTGTGAACTGTAAAGATGTGGGCGTTGGTTCACAAACCAGACGTGCTTTGATAACCATAAACGTTCCGGTTTTTTCAGCGGTCACAGGTCGGTCTGTGATGTCAAAAAGGTTTGCGAGGTATGCGGGCAATTTTTCAGTTTGGAAAGATCAAATTATTCACATAGGTGTGATGAGACTTTTTGTAGAGTATGCGATTCATATCGTCCTTTTGGTCATTTCTGTTATATGAAGCAGGCCCCATCAAAGCCAACACTGGAAAAGAGCAATTTCATGTTTGTATTCTATGATTTTGAATGCAGACAAGAAAAGCTTCTTCAAGGTGCGGCAGGCACGTACTTGCACCAACCTAACCTATGTGTCGTGCAAACGTGTTGTAAGGCTTGTGTTCATATAGATGCAAATGACCATCATTGCACCGAGTGTGGGGGCGATAGGACTTGCATATTCAAGGGTGATACCACAATGGCCCAATTTTTTGAATTTATAGAACAAATTAAAGCTTCAAAATTTAAGGATATCACCCTCCTCGGCCATAACGCTAAATCCTATGATGGTAATTTTATTTTAAGATACATGATGGAGGTAAAAAAATGGACTCCAGAACTTATAATGAACGGTGGGAAAATAATGTCCATGCGTTACGGCCGCTCCACTTTATTGACTCACTGAAATTTCTCCCGATGTCGCTGTCCAAATTGCCCAAAACTTTTGGCTTGGACGAGTCTTTGGCCAAGGGATATTTCCCCCATTTTTTCAATAAAAAAGAAAACGCGGGGTATAGGTGTCCCTTGCCGCCAAAGGAGGACTACTGCATCGGCGAGATGTCAGTTGAGGGAAAGGAGCACTTTGAGAAGTGGTATGACGCGTTGGTCAAAGAAAATTATGTCTTTGATTTTAAACGCGAGTTGGAACTGTATTGTGTGAAAGATGTTGAGATCCTACGGAAGGCCTGCCTGAAGTTTAGAGAGATGCTCGTGGAGAAAGCAAAGGTGGATCCTTTCAGAGAGGCGTGTACGATAGCTGGAGCGGCCATGTTGGTTTACCGCCGAAGTCATCTTAAGGAGAATACTATCGGTATTATCCCTAACGGTGGCTATCGGTGCGCAGACCAACAGTCGCACGTCGCTGTACAATGGCTCTGCTGGGAGGCCCATCAACGCGGTGTCTCTATTCTTCATGCGGGTAATGGCCGTGAGGAATGTGTTAGGGCGACGTGTAGACGGTGTTGTTAAAGCTGGAGATACCACCACCGTCTTCCAGTTCTGGGGCTGTTATTGGCACGGGTGACCTTTCTGTTACCCTGACAGGACCACCCCGTCAAAAATAGTCCCCACGAGACCATGGAGACGCGTTATGAAGCGACCATGGCTTGTTTGGAAAAGTTTAAGAATGCCGGCTACAGGGTCGTAGAGATGTGGGAGTGCATGTTTAATGCGATGAAACGCACAGACAAGGACTTGCAACAATTTGAACTCCAGCAGGAGGTGTATACCAAGGAACCTCTCAGTCCCAGGGATGCATTCTTTGGCGGGCGTACAAATTGTATCAAGCTCTTCCACGAAACAGACCTTTCTTGTGGGGAGAAGATCAAGTACTTGGATGTGTGTTCATTGTATCCATACGTTTGCAAGTACAAAACATACCCAGTCGGCCACCCCAAAATTCACTTGGAACCAAATTGTCCGTCTATAGATTAAGTAGAAGGCATAGCCAAAGTTACAGTGACGCCTCCGCGAGATTTATTCCTGTCCGTATTGCCTACACGGATGCACGACAAGCTAATGTTCATCTTGTGCTGAAATTGCGGGAGGAGAAAAACCAAGGCGTGTGTCAGCACTACGACAAAAAAGATCGCTGGGTGACAGGCGTCTGGGTGATTGACGAGATCCGGAAAGCCGTTGAGAAAGGCTACACCGTTGAAGCAGTGCACGAAGTGTGGGAGTACAATGTATCTGTTTATGACCGTCAGACGCGTTCTGGCGGCCTGTTTCACGGGTACATTGATACTTTTTTGAAAATTAAAAAAAAGCCAGCGGATGGCCAGAGTGGTGTACTTCACAGGAGGAAAAGTTAGCATACATTCAAAATTATGAGGAAAGGAAAGGGGTAAAACTAGATTTCGGCTCTGTTTGTAAAAACCCTAGTCTCCGCACTCTGGCTAAACTTTTTTTAAATTCACTATGGGGAAAGTTTGGGCAAAGACCCGATTTACCACACGTAGCCGTTGTCAACGACTATCAGGTCGTCCACAAGTACCTGACGGATCCGTACATCACCGTGGACAGCGTCATTGATGTAAATGATGAGGTTATGTTCCTCAATTACAAGGATGCGCGTGACGCGTTGCGCCCTAACCCTAACACGAGTGTGTGGCGGTGGCGTGCTACATGACTGCTATGGCTAGGTTGCACCTATACAGCATCCTTGAACAATTGGGGGACCGCGTTTTGTATCATGATACAGATAGCGTTCTATTCACCGAACGCCCCGGCGATTGGAGTCCGCCGTCCGGAGACTTTTTAGGTGACCTCACTGATGAACTTCAGGATTACGGTCCGGGAAGCTACATTAGCGCCTTTGTATCTGGCGGTCCCAAAAATTAAGCTTACCGAGTTTGCGTTGGCGGCGATCCTGCCAAAACAAAAACGGTGTGCAAGGTTCGCGGGATCACCATAAACTATGGCAACCGGAACGATGTTAATTTTTAAGTTTTGAAAGCGATGGTCACCGAACAGGCTGCGGAAAGATACATACAGATACCGCACAAAATTGTAAGAAAAGGTCTTGCGACTGTATGTACCGTTTCGCAGATTAAAGTCTACCGGCTCGTGTACACCAAACGCCGGATAACAGATGATTTTAATACGTTGCCGTTTGGGTATAAGAGTCCTTGTAAACGCGCTCGCCACGAATAAAAGGTGCTTATTTAGACGGGCTGAATAATCATCTTTTTTTTCTTTCACTATAGACAGTTCCACTGACATACCATTTTTCAAAGATTTGAGATTTTTTTTCAATTTTTTTTCTGCATGAAAACAAGCATATTTTTTATATTTTTTTAATGCACCCGGGATACTTTTTTATATTTTTTTATTTGCCAGTACAGTCTTCCGCCTACCTGATTTTTTTCTAGTCAATTATTTATTTGTATATATTTTATTATAATAAATTGTTTGTATATATATATTTATTTTCTTTTTAGTCAAGTATAATAAACTGATTGTATAAATTTTTATTTTAAATCTATTCAAATATATATAATAAACTGTATATATGAGGGGGTGAGTTCCAAAACTCATCTTATCCATAAATTGAAAAAAATATGTTGACACTTGAATCTTGTTCTCTTGGTGGTACTGCATCCGATTCCGATATTATTTTGCTCCTTAACCTACTACATCCATTTATTTTTACATGTTGAAAACATGTGTTGTTTCCAGAACTTGCCTTATCCTCATATAGTTTGGTTACAAAACTCACATCATCCTCAATATCAATTTGCTATTTTTCTTTTCAAAGCTTACCTAATCCAATAGTACTGCATAACATGTTAGATAATGTTTTTCAAAACTGATTTCATCCCACAATTATGCTTTATTTTAGAATCGCATGTTGTAGTCGAATAAAATACATTTGAGCTTGTGGAAATAACATTTTAAAATGTTGGCAACATTGTTAAATGGTAAATAGAACAAGTGAACCAAAATTATCAGCTGTGCCTGATGCCAATATTATTCACTTTCGTTGTTTATCGTTTTCACTATATAATTTGCATCCATACCATTATTATTAATAGTTTGAATAAGTAATATGCAATGGATGGTGAAAATACAGTTCTAATAGCTGAAGGATGAGGGAGAAGAAAGAATTGTGACAAAACTTCCTGAGGTAAAGAGAAGCTGAAAGCGGAAAGGTAAGCAGAAATAACCTTGATATTATTCATTATTTATATTTGCTGGACCTTCAGCACTTAGAACTTTGTGTGTGTGTTGCAGATGTAAACCAAAATCACTACCTCGTAGACCTGACTGCACACACCGAAAGAAGACTTTTCAGTGCTGTGACCTGCCTATGCAAGATATCCGTCGTTTTCATGAAGCGTTTTACTCAAATAAAGACAAAGTGTCACAGGACAATTTCATACTGCAGTACACAGTACAGCACAATCCAAAACGTAGACGTCCAAGTGAAAAAGAAGGACCTGAAAAAGGTGTAACAATCTCGTATTATATAAGGCCTTATGCAGGTATGTGGTGAAGCTTTTTTGTCAATACTTGGGATTTCTAAATTCAGAGTTCAAAATATTTGTAAACAACATCTAAAGACAGGAAGATCTCCTTCAGAAAAGCGTGGTGGGGACACGAGATCAAGAAAGTAGTGACAAAAAAACTCTTGTTCAAAATTACATACAAAATATTAAATGTGTTGAGTCTCACTACACCCGTGAACAGAGTGTTAGACAATACCTTCCTAGTGGTGGCAGTGTACGAAAATTGTGGGAAGCCTACAATAATGGAGCTGATGTCCATAATAAGGTCAAGTATCATTACTTCTGGGATATTTTTATGAACGATTTCAATATCAGTTTCAAGTCTCCAGCCACGGATGCATGCTCCGAGTGCATTAGGTTGAAATCAGTAATTACTGCCACAACTGATCAGCAGAAAGCTGAAGCAATGGACAAATATACGGTGCATAAATTAAAAGCTAAATCATTTCACGATATGTTGAAAACCACAAGCAATGATGGGGTATTTAAATTCTCATTTGACTGTCAGAAGAATTTGGTTTTATCAAAAGTTCCCGATCAAGCTGCCTACTATTCCAGGCAGCTCTATCAATATAACATGACTCTTTGTGAAGGGCACTCCAAGAATAAACAAAGTACGGACACTGTACATATTTTTACTTGGTCTGAAGGGCAGCGCTTGAAAGGATCAAATGAGATAGCATCTATTGTTATTATTATCTTTGTCATGCAGATCTGACTAATATTGAGCAAATACACATTTTTGCAGATGGCTGTCCAGGCCAAAACAAGAATATAACCATGATAGGCATGTTTGCCAAATGGCTTGTTCTAGATTCTGCCGACAATGTGAAGTCTGTTAACATTATATTTCCAGTTGTTGGTCATTCCTTTCTTCCTTCTGAACGTGTTTTCGGCCGAATCGAAAAAGAAATAAGGAAGAAAGACACCATCATCCAACCACAAGAATATAAAGATATTTTTTGTAAATATGGAACCGTAAAAAATGTAGGCTCAGATGTGCCTATCCATGATTGGAAATCCTCTGTAGCTGATGTCATTAAAGCCCCTGGTCAGTTACACTTTAAGTTTTCTTCAACAAAGAGGATCACACTAAAGAAAACCAAGAAGAACATTGTCATGAAAGGAGAAATCAACTACCGAGTGGATACAGAAACTTTTAAACCATTTTTGAAGAAAGGTAAAAGTCTACATTCAATCAATCCTGAGCCGCTACCATCCCAAGTTCCAGTGAAAGCAGAAAAAATTGAAGATGTCAAGAAATTGTTAAACAAACATTTTGGAGAAGGATGGGATGAACAGGATGGAATGGACTACTACAGGCAGGTGCTTCTGTATTCTACAGAAAGTGAGGTAGAAGATTTTTATGAAGCAGAAATACCACTACCTGAAGACTGTGAGGATCTCAGAATTTGAAATATCTCAAGTAATTTAGTGAAAATTTAAAAACATTGTGTGTTACATTAACTTTATTTAACTTTTTTAATAGACATTGAGTAATATTTTATACTGCGTAATACTTTCATGTTATTCATTTTGTTTTGAAGCTTATATTGCATTCTACTCTATGTATGCTCTTTGCACCAAAACTGACCTTATCCTATTTGTTTGTTTCCATAACTGCTTTTGTACATTGATTTGTAGCAAAACTCTTCTTATCTAAATATTTTAATTAAATACTTTTGTACCAATTGATGAATACATTTTTCTTTCTAGATTTATAATCCTAATTGTATTCACATAGTATATAGTTTAAAGTTGGACTTTCTTAACATCAACGTAGAGTCAGAAAAAGTTTTTCGCATTTTACTCAAAATCACTTCATGTGGATGAGACAAATTTTGGAACTCACCCCCTCATATATTTATTTTATTTTAAATTGAAACCATCTTTATTTAGTACCGAGGCCACTATTCCCCCCATATTGTAAATATTCACAGTATACTTTTCACTGTGTGTAAATAAATATTGTAAACAAAACTAGTTATGTTTATACTAATAATTATATACTGTAAATATTTACAGTATACTTTTCAATGTGTGTAAATAAATATTGTAAACAAAACCAGTTATGTTTATACTAATAATTATATATTGTAAATATTCACAGTATACTTTACACTGTGTATATACTTTTTTCATGACCAAATAAATATTGTAAAAATTGTTATGTTTGTGTTTTAACGTCTATACCCCCCACAACCTCTCTCTTATCCTATTGATACAAGCTCATATAGCTTATAAGCTCAGTCTCAGTGCATGGTCACTCTAAGTCCTGATGAATTAAAATCACAGATTGAGTATGCATGCACTTACATGATTGAAGCAGCTTCTTCTTTCCGCCACAAAGGAAGTGGTGGGTCCGAGGACCGTGTGAAATACTTAGAGCTAAATATATTCCTTTGGGTGCTTGCAGCTATATTCCATTACCAGAAGAGTTGATTAATAAGAACGCTCTAATTAATATAAGAAATGCTGACAGTAAATGCTTTTGGAAAACCACGCTCAGTTCACCCGACCGAGATTCGAACCTCGATCTTCCCAGTCCTCAGCAGCCGAGCTCAATACACCGAACGCTTTAACCAACTACGCCACTGAGGTGGGTTTTTGTATATGTTTATTATTATTATTATTATTGTTTTGAGGCCCGTCGACACAGTAAGGTCATTAGGGCCTTTAAAAATAAATTTAACACAGTAGAATCCCCAATGGGAAGAGACATCACATAGTCCACCTGTTAGAATAAACAGGTGGAGAGATAAAATATAAAACAATATACAATAATAAAAATTTTAAATTAATTTAAAAAGTTATTCTCAATATGAGAAAATGCCCATTTGAGACACTCCATAGGAGCGCTCAAATGGGCTATTAGAATAAAAGAAGTGATACACCTACTAAAATAAAACCACAGGTGTATACACTACGTTAAAATTACAAAACAAACATATTAAAATTTAACACATTAAAATCATAAAACGTGTTAAAATAATACGTTAAAAAGACAAAACAAACATATTTAAATATACTAAAATGTTAAAAAAAAACTCAATATGAGAAAGTCCAGATGAGTCACTTTATAAAAGTGACTCAAATAGCATTAAAAAGATCCGCCTGGCGTATAAAACGAAGTAAACAAATAACTCCATCCGCGCTATCGCGTAGTAAAAACCGAAGGTCACCTTTAAAATTAAGTGCCAGGCGGATAGGGGCATACTTGCGACACTCCACCAAAATGTGGTACACACTAAGGGGAGCATCGCAAAACTCACACACTGGAGGTGGGTCCCCTCTCAATAAAAATCCATGGGTCAACGCTGTGTGTCCGACGCGGAGCCTTGTCACGATGACCTCCTCTCTTCTGGACTTTCGTATAGAAGAGGGCCACCGCGACACACCGTCCCTGATGGACCGCAGCTTGTTCTGAGCAGGGGTCGAAACCCACTGCTCGTGCCAGGTGCGTAAGACCCCACGCCGAACATAACCCTTTAGATCTAAAAACATCACACCCATACTCGCCTCCGGAGGCAGCGTTCCTTGGCCGCCTGGTCAGCCAGTTCATTTCCTGAGAGACCGGCGTGACCAGGAATCCAGCAAAAGGCGAGACGGGTGCTTAATGAATCAATTTTTAAAATTTGCTCATGTATCATCTGCACCAGGGGATTCCAAGAGTAGAGGGTGGACAATGCCAACAGAGCACTCATGGAATCCGTGCAGATGAGAACAGAACGGTGACACTTACGATACACAAAACACAGAGATTTAAAAATGGCGTATAATTCAGCCATAAAAACACTGGATTCACCAGGTAAACCAAATTTAAAATTGTTTCCCTCCACAACAAATGCGCATCCCACGGAAGCCCCACACTTGGAGCCATCCGTATAGATGCGCTCAAAGCCCTGAAAGCGAGTGGAGAGGAGCTCATTAAATGTCCTCTCATATATAATCGGCGGGGTGGTCGCTTTAGGGAACTTGGCAAGATCATAATGGCATTGAGGTAGGCGAATCTTCCAGGGAGAAACTCGACCTGGGTATGTGGGGATAGCCTTTGGCAGGACTATCCCACACGTGTCGAATACCGATAGCATCCTGATCCCAACCGGCCTTGTACTACGCCATTTGGTTTCATACAAGACACGGTTAGGGGGATGAAACACAGGTCGGTAGGCAACATGCTCCGGCATGCAGTGAAGTTTTGAAACGTAAGATGCCAGAAGATAGGACCGCCGGTAAGAGAGAGGGGGCTCACCGGCGTCGGCACAGATGCTGACAACTGGACTGGTACGAAATGCACCAGTAGCCAGTCGTATGCCAGCATGGTGGACACTATCCAGCATCTTCAACGCCGAAGGTCTCGCTGATGCATACACTAAACTGCCGTAATCTAGTTTCGATCTTACCAAGGCCCTATACAGGCGCATCAAGGTTTCCCTATCAGCCCCCCAGGACCGACCGCTAACCTTTTAAGCAGGTTGAGTGCTTTTATGCACCTCGCTTTCAGGTCTTTGATGTGGGGAATCCAGGTTAATTTAAAATCAAATAAAAGTCCCAGAAACTTTACGGTCTCCGAGACAGGTAAAACAACGTGATTCATTAAAATACTGGGGGCTTGTTGTATTCCACGTAATCTATGGAAGTGGACGACCGTCGTCTTGGCTGAAGAGAAGCGAAAGCCATTACGCGATGCCCACGACCATAGATTGTTGACAGAGAGTTGTATCTGCCGTTCAGCCCTGTGGAGACTCGATGAACTACAATAAATTGCGTAGTCATCCACAAAGAGGCATGAACGGACAGGAAGGTGTACGTTGTCCACAATGCCATTTATTGCAATGGCGAACAACGCACAGCTTAAAATACTGCCCTGGGGCACCCCATTTTCTTGAATAAAATCATCGGATAAGGTGTTGTTTAACCTTACCCGGAAGTGTCTATCTGACATAAAATTAGCTATAAAAATAGGGAGGTTCCCACGGAACCCCCAGTTAAAAAGGGTTTTTAAAATGCCGTACCGCCATGTGGTATCGTACGCTTTCTCCAAGTCAAAGAAAACTGCCAAAAGATGCT
Organism: Timema cristinae; assembly: GCA_039000515.1. Classification (NCBI taxonomy): domain Eukaryota; kingdom Metazoa; phylum Arthropoda; class Insecta; order Phasmatodea; family Timematidae; genus Timema; species Timema cristinae. Next base: position 32,126 of record JBCFYV010000817.1, read on the forward strand.
GTTTATGGAGAAAGGCGTCACGAACTGCCGTCTCGAGACGGACGAGATGATCCACCGTAGATCGGTTGCGGCGAAAACCACATTGAATATTTGATAGTAGATTGCGGGATTCTAAATACCATATTAATCGTTTATTTATCATTTTTTCCAATATTTTGCATACACAACTAGTTAAGGCTATCGGTCTATAACTAGTTGGTTCTAATTTTTCCTTGCCACTTTTATATAGAGGGATAATTGTTGCTTGCCTCCACAGTGTTGGGAACTGACGAGATTCCCAAACACTATTGTAGAGGTCCAACAGACATGCTCGTCCAACAGGGGGTAACTGGCGCAACATTTCATAATTAATGTCGTCGGGGCCAGGAGCTGTGCTACCCGCCTGGGACATGGCATAGGTCAGTTCATCTAAAGTAAAGGGGGAGTTGTAATCCTCCCCCTGACTCTGACCAAAGTCAATAGAATGGCGCTCTATGTTCCGCTTATGCGCTGCAAACTCATTTGAGTAGCTTGCAGTGCTAGATATGGCGGTGAACATAGAGCCCAATACATTGGCGACCTCCACAGGGGAGGAGACAAGCGTACCATTTGACATGAGGGCAGGTATGTTATTGATGGTATTTTTGCTACTACGTAATTTACGAATATTGTCCCAAACCTTAGTTGTGGGAGTGGAAATTGTAAGGGTAGATATAAACTGTCTCCAAGACTCTCTTCTGCTTTCACGAATGATACGGCGAGCTCGAGCACGCATAATCCGGAATGATTCTAGATTATCCAAGGTAGGACGCCGATGGAAGAGACGTAATGCTCTTCGACGTTCAGAAATAGCCAATCTACACTCCTCGTTCCACCAGGGAACAGGATGGTGGCGCGGGTTTCGGCGAGGATTTAGGGATAGATTCCCTCGCCGCCATGATGACCGTCGAAGTAAAATGGGCAATATTAACATCGACGTCCGGAGAAAGGGGTTGTACAAATACGGCGAGCTCGCGAAATTTATCCCAGTCAGCACGTTTAAGCACCCATTGTGGTGCACGTGCTATACCGGGAGGGTCTTCAATTAGCGAAAGCAGAATGGGAAAGTGATCGCTGCCACATAGATCCGAGTGGACCTCCCAAAGGAAGTGGGCAGCGATCCCGGGGCTACATAGAGTTAGGTCGATGGCAGAGGATACACCATTAAAGGTGGAAAAGTGTGTCTGGGTCCCGGTGTTCATTAATACCAGGTTTCCCGAGACAAGAATATCCTCTACCATCCTCCCGCGGGGTCTGTATAATTAGACCCCCACACCAGGTTGTGTGCGTTAAAGTCCCCCAAGATAATATAGGGGGCGGGAAGTTGTTTAAAGAGGGCCTCTAGGCTCCTCTTTGAAACACGTTCACCTGGTGGGAGGTAGATGCAGCATACAGTTACTTCTATAGGAAGGGAGACTCTCACAGCAATCACTTGGAGATCAGATACAATATTTATAGACTTATTATATATATTGCTACGTGCAAGTATAGCCACACCTCCGCTAGCCCGATCGAAGAATGGCTTGTCGGTACGATATACATCGTACCCACGAAGCATCGGGCTGTCAGTTGGGCGGAAGTGGGTCTCCTGCAAACACAATATGGAAGGATGCAGGGAATAAATTATTAGTTTAATTTCCTCTACACGAGCATAAAAACCCCTACAATTCCATTGTAGTAGCGACATTAGGTACAAATATAAATTTATTCATCCACGCAATCCATGTCACTATCTCTTAGTAATAAAAATTGGTTAAGGACCTTTTTAGGTCCTCTGGCCTTGCCAAGTATCTCCTGGACCTCTCGTTTCAAGAGAGGCTTTTGTTTCTCCGGAAGAGACTTGGGGGTTGATTCTAAGCGCGAAGGCTTTGTTACAGCCTTTGGCACTTTTCTCTTACTATTTGTGTCGGCGACACCTCTCTGGACCTTTCTCCAGGCACCAGCAGGATTCGCCTTTGCGGCCTCACCCGTTCCGCCACCCACTCCAACCTCCGGTGACCCAGAGACCAGAGCGGACGAACCAACAACGGCCGCAAGTTCTTTCGTTTCCCCCGGCTGGTTCGGGGTGGGTCCCCGAGGTGGGCTCGGGGGAGGTCCCCGAGGTGGGCCCCGGGGGGACCCCGAGTAGGGCTCGGGGGAGGTCCCCGAGGTGCAGTCGGGTGTGTTCCCCGAGGAGGGCTCCTCGGCGGTACGGGTGGGGGAGACGACCTATGTTGAGGTTTCGCCTCTTCTAGCAATTTAGGCGCCACTTTAGTTGGCGCGTTATTATTGAGATTGTCTCGAGTAGAGACTAATGGCACAGGTCGTGTAGATGGCTTTGCGAGATTAACTGTGCAATGACAGTTGGGACAGTTGATATTCTGACTGACAATTTGGCTGTAGGAGGTTTGAAATACCGGAGCCTGACTAGATGTGTATTCCTTTCGTGCCTGGGCATATGAGATCTTCTTTTCGGATTGTATCTCCAGGACTTTTTTATCTACCTTCCATTTCGGACAGGCCCGAGACCAGGCAGAATGCGGACCCTTGCAGTTGACGCAGTGCTTAGGAGACTCACATGGTGTTTCGTGAGCCTCCTGTCCGCAATCCGCACAGGTTGGCTTGCCACGGCATCGCAGCTTCGTATGCCCAAATTCCTGGCACTGAAAGCAGCGCCGGGGGTTAGGGACATACGGACGGACCCTGAGCACGTGGAAACCTGCTCGGACCTCCTTTGGAAGGGTAGGTGTTGCAAAAGTAAGGATATACGTGTCGGTTTTTTTCTCTTGTCCGTTCTTTTTAGTTACAATGCGGTATACTTCGGTGACGTGCTGGGGGGAAAGTTCCTCACAGATATCCTCAATGCTCACGCAGTCGAGGTCATAGCAAGTGACCACTCCCTTGCAAACATTGAGGAACCCGTGAGGCTCCACCTTCACCGGTATATGAGACGTATTGCTCAACGGTATTTTAGAGATTGCCATTACTTTTGAGGACTGAATATCTGTTATTGTTTGTATCATTATAGTGCCATCACGCAGTTTTCTTATTGATACGTCAGACTGTGCTGCACCATTTATCACTCTTTCGAGGATAAATGGGCTTACTCGCTTAAGACTTTCGTTTTCCTCTACTCGAGACATTACCAGGAAGCGGGGCTGGGGCCTCACAACTTCCTGGACTTTTTCTGTTAAAGGGCTGGACGGCCTTACCCGTTTCCGGCTCTTATAATTAATACGGCCCTGTGAGGGGCCGGCAGTGAGTTGCCAGCGGGGTGTGGCAGTACGTTGCTAGCGGACAGTGAGGTGTCAGCGGTGACAATGGAGGTGGCCATGCCTTTTTTGGGGACAACCTGCACAATACTCGGATCGTAGACCCAGGGTGATCCAAGTTGGTTCTACCACATGAGGCCCTGTTAACCCTCCTGGCGGAAAACCCCACACGACGCTAGACATGACAACCTTCGCGTGGGGCTGCGCCAGGAGAGAGGTCATCGCAGCAAGTGGGTGCAGGAAAGTGCCAATTTTACGTCCGGGCCTTCGTGAACGCAACCGGTCTTTTCTCGAGGTAGGGTACCCGGTTATTGTCATCCCTAAGGCCCTTCTACCAAGATATTACAACCGGCGCACTTTCATTCGGGAGCTCAAGGCAGTGGTATCCAATAATAAACAGAGAATAGCCGGGTTAGTTGCAAAGGTCGTCAACGGAAAGGCCAAAGGCCTCTGTGCAGGATGAACGGTGGGGGAAAGGAAGAAAAAGGTAAGGATAGATAAAGCGAAGGGGGAAGAGTGAAAAAAAAGGTGGAAAGTGAAGGAAGAAGAAAATGATGTGAAAGGAAAGATATAGGATAGGTTTGTCCCACACGAGGTACGTCCTGCACAGAAGCCTCCCCTTTTAGTCGCTTCTTACGACAAGCAGGGGTTACTGCGGGACTATTCTAAACCCCGTCCCGCAGGGGGGTTGTATATGTTAAATATATTATTTTTGTGAAGTGGAAAATTTGTTTAACGTAAATGTTATATATAATATGTCCGCATATATAGTTTCATATTTAAAACATAACATAATTTCAAGATCCTCATAAGTGTATTACTTGTGATTTTTTTTTTGTTTAAGTGTTGCGGGAATAAATATTATAAAACTGTTATGTTTTGCGTTATAATGTCTACACCCTCTCTACTATCATAGAAGCTCCGTCTCAAGCATTATGAGTGTAAGACCGTCAAGTTAAGTACAAAGCCCTTTCCCCCCTTAAAACAGCATTTTCAGTCATACAGGGAATCGAAGCCTGGACACGTGGCGCGGCGGCCAGACATGCTAACGCCTCACGGCCAACTGATTCATTAGACGTTTTGACCATTGACACTAGCCAAGCTACATAAATTAACAGGCAAATACAAGTCTCAAACTTCCCTTCACAGACAGAGAGAGAGAGAGAGCGATACATTCTTCTTGGACACTTGGCGCCGTGGGTAGACATCTTAACGCTTCACACGCAGTGACGAGAAACAAGGACAGGGGTTCGAATCCTGGTTCACTGGATGATTGCCACCTTATTTGGTGGGTTAGGGAGTTTCCAGCTCAAAGGATCATATTTGACATAGGTTTGGTAGCAACATAATTACTTTTTTTGAAAGGCATGGAAGTGAACCCCAACTTTTGCAAGGAGAATGAGACAGGGAAGCGCCTTACGGGAATCCGCTCTCCCAGAAAAAACATCATGACGTGTGGCTAATATAGGGTTTCGAACTCCTGACATGTGTAAGACCGTCTCTTTGCTTCAATTGGTGTACTAGTTCCCATTCCCCTCTTAAACCAACATTTTCATTCATACAGGGAATCGAAGCCTGGACACTTGACTCTGGTGGGGCAGACAGACATGCTAACGCCTCGCGGCCAAGTGATTCCTTAGACGTCTTGACCGTTGACCACGCGACATAGATTAACAGACAAATACATGTCTCCCTTCACAGAGAGAGAGTTATACATTATTTCTGGACACTTGGCGCAGCGGCAGTCTTCCTAACGCCGTGATGAGAAAGCTGCTGCCTCCTTTATATGTAGCATTTCTCCTTCACCATTTTAATACATATCATATTCTGAAAAAAAAAATTACACCTGTACACGGGAATCGAAACCTGGAAACTTTGGCTTACATATGTATCTTAGTACGTCTACTGGTTTGTTCACATTAAGGGGGTAAGATATACTCGTAAATATATATTATGGATTAGATAAACAATTCAACCCTTTTAATTTCTCTTTGGATAGCAAACTAAGTCACAACAATGTTGGCGTCTCCTTCAGGTCTTTGATTCTCCAGCCGAGGATTTAAAAAATAATAAACGACATTTTATTACAAGTTTTTTTTATTGACAATCAGCAATTGATTAATTTAAAACAACAACTAGCAGCATTATTATTTAGGTCTTTTGATCAATACTTATAAAAGATTTCTAGCATCTAGAAAATGAGTAGGAGTCAATTTTATTGTTAGTTTTTTATTGACAAACAGCAATTGATTAATTTAAAACATTCATAACAACAAACAGCAATATTATTTTGATCAATACATATAAAAGATGTCTACCATCTAGAAAATGAGTAGGAGTCAATTTTATTGTTAGTGTTTTTATTGACAATCAACAATTGGTTAATTTAAAACATTCACAACAAGCAGCAATATTATTTAGGTGTTTTGACCAATACATATAAAAGACATCTACCATCTAGAAAATGAGTAGGAGTCACCTCCAAAATAATTCAAGACACGTTGAGTGGCGCTAGAGTGTATATTGACAATGTCTCCACAGTTTTTACCTGGCAATCTTACTCTTCCAACAACTCAAGCACAATAACATTAGGTTCGGGCTCTTCCGATAGCACAACGTTTAACTTTTGTTTTTCTCAAGTTCGTTTAAGCACTTGACACGATTGTATTCCTCTTTCTCGATCATGTCTAACGTCCTGCATAATAACTCCTTGTCCCAACCATTCTGGTGAGCAGCAGTTTGATGACATTGAATTTTGTGCCGAATAAGATTGGAGAGCTTTTCGTAGGATCCATCACAAACGCAGCATTTAAACGGCATAATGTCAATCGGAGATGCAGAAAAAGAAATAAACACTCACTCTACTCACAAACTAACGTTTTTTTCAAAATGGCACCACTAGCTCCTATGACAGAAGCAGAGTACGTCTAGTTTATTAATTCACTTTTAAACATCACACTTTGTCCTCCAAGATATATCATACAGCGTGCTTTAGATTTAAAGCGCTTACAATCCAAATAATATATTGACTTTGGAAGGAAAACGTTACCGAAACTGCCCAAGCTGAGTATGTAGTCGGCGGGCGTTTCACCTATAATTTCTGTAAATTGTTAAATCCTCGAGATTTACAGGTTCTTCGGACTTTACCTCCGGTGATGGCGGGCACGTAGGTGACTGGTAGACAGACGACTCTGACTGTAAATACGCCAGTGAATCTGACGCTTGGTAGGTAGACGCCTCGGACGGTGGGCACACAGGTGACTCTACTGACTGGTAGACAGACGACTCTGACGACGGGTACGCCTGTGACGTGTGGTGGGTAGACGACTCTGGTGGTGGGTACTCTGGGGCTGTGTACGGCTGTCTCTCTGAGGGCGGCGGTGGCGGTAGCATGAAGTACGGTGACGGGTGGTGTGGAGCTCGGAAGGGTGGCGGTGGAGGTCGTGGTAACACAGCTACCACGTCCCCCTTGCGGAAATTGTAAACGGCGCACGTTACATCACACATATACGTTTCCACGATTCTCTCGTAGGGTAGTACTTCCGTCGCTCGTATAGTGTGACAGGTAGAGTCACAAAACTCTATGTAGCCTCGCTCCTCTACTTTGTAAATTACCTGTCTATCACACACCGCCACACTGTGAACATTCTCTCCCGTCATATAGGCACGCCCCTCCATCGCATGGCCTACAAACATTAAATTAATATAGCCGGATCGAAGCATGGTGAGCGTACCTGAGAGCTAAACGTTCTGTAGAGTGCTCCGCTGCCTGTTGTTGTTAACTGCCGTGTCTCTTAAACGCGTTCAAAGTTCACAATGGTAGGTGTACCGGGTTTTAATCCGGCGCAGGTAAATACCAGTTTTTCTTTATTTAACTCACACACGTCTTCATCTGTAAGAGTACCAATCCAGCAGGGTAAAAATACACAAAACTCACCGTCTAGATAGGCTATTTGACGTCTCCCGAACTTGGTTGATAAATTAAAATCCGTCAATACAGAGTACTTTTGATCTACGGCTAGATCACACAATTTGACGGTCTGCACGGCGTCGACGATATTTACCAGCTGCTGTAACTTGTCCATACTGGCCCGCTCTACAAACGTTTATAAATAGACAACCAAGTGGGCACCCCTCATTATAGCCAGCCCCCTCCCTCGTTTGACGTCACACGATATATTCTTGTCTCGACTTGTCTTGTCTGCCCGCCAACCTGGCGCCCGTGTCGATGACCTCAATATCTAGGCTTGTCTCAACTCGTCTTGTTGTGCCGACATACTGGCGCCAGGGTTGCGACATAACACGTGATGATTACGTCATTGGGAAAACCCAAGGTTGTCGAGGTCACGATATATTCTTGTCCTGACTTGTCTGCCCGTCAACCTGGCGCCATCATTCTTGTCTTGCCGCCCCGCCAAACTGTTGCCATGTATCCAGCCCTGATATATATTTACGGCCATTACTTATGCATTTTTTTATGTAAGGAAACATTAAATTTATTTTGTTGTTGTTTAAGAAGTATTGGGGGGTCGGGTACACGTTATGGCACTTGGAGGTAGTGGATTCATATTTCGCTCTGGGGGGATGGTGGTTCTATACACTCCCTCACACCACATAAACTCTGGAACAATTCTACCTTACTCCTACGGTCCATGACGGATACACACATCCGTGCATTGTGAAAGAAGCTACCAAACAACCAATTTTAGTAGACTTTTGTGCCGGGGTAGAGGCCCCTAACTGTGGATTCTGAGGCCCCTGATTGTGCATATGTCAGCTAGAGTTGCGACATAACACGCAATGATTACCGCATAGGAAAAAAAACCAGGTTGTCCGGTCCGAGAGCTGCGGGTGTAGGTACATTTCCAGGCATTTCGACAGACGCTACTAAACAACCAATTTTAGTAGACTTGTGACGGGGGATAGCGGCCCCTAAATGTGGATTCCGAGGCCCCTGGTTGTGCATAATTATAGATGCTAGAGTTGCGACATAACACGCAATGATTACGTCATAGGAAACACCCAGCTTGCTGAGGTCACGATCTATTCTTGTCCCAACTTGTCTGCCCGTCAACCTGGCAGCAGGGTTGCGACATAACACGCAATGAATACGTCATAGGAAAAACCTAGGTTGCCGAGGTCACGATCTATTCTTGTCCCAACTTGTCTGCCCGCCAACCTGGCGCTAGGGTTGCGATGATTACGTCATTGGGAAAACCAAGGTTATCGAGGTCACTTGTTGCCCGGGCAGTCTGGCGTCAGGGCGGCGAAGGAGGAGGAGGGGGTCTATGGAACAAATTACCACACTCTACCACAAAGCACCATAGCGCAAGGTTCATGCTGCTTGTTCCGGGTCAGAGCCTTGTGACAGAAGAGCCGATGTTCATTCTATGCCTGGCAGCCTTAGCGCAAGCTTCGTGCCGAGCCCTCATGCCGCAACGTCAAGGACTGTATGCCCATAAATAAACTATAACGCCTAAAACTCCCTACCAATTAATTAATTAATTAACAACCAACATGTCCGGCGTATGCCAGCAATAAATAAAAAAACTACAACACCTCTATCCTACCAATTAACAATAATTAATTAACGATAATTAATAATTAATCAGCAAGAACCAACATGTCTAGGGTTTATTGGCTCTAGGGGAGGGGCAGGGGGAGGGGAAAGTATGTCAGGGGTGGGGGCGGAATAACGGTAAAAAGCTCTTCAAGGTCATATTGGAGTAGGTGGTCCAGAACACTATTTAGTTGACAAAGAGGGTCTTCATTTAATTGATAATTCTGATGAGCTCAATATGAATTTAACAATATACATTATTGTTATTTGTTGATACCAGCCCAGGGTGCACTGCAAATTGGGTTCTGCGTGTCAGGACAAAAGCTGGCACAGCTACTGTGGCGTTTGTATAGTGTGCTCTTGGGGGACAGGCCTCTCAATGACCAAGTCATCTTAATGATTGGTGTCAATGATTTTCTGGTAAGTATAGAGTCAATAGTTTAACCAACCATTTTCACGATGTTGTAGCTGGCAGTCTATAAACAAATATTAGTATATTATAAGTAATCACTATTTTAACTTATGTTCACAGCAAAGGACAAGACTCGGGATTATGAAAATGAGGTTAAGCAAGATTGTGAACATATTATGCAGACATAATAGAAGCGTGATCATCCTAATCTTACCGCCAATCCCGAGGCTTTCAGCTGAGGACCATGTTAAACTTATAAAATTCAACAAGTTTGTGATGAAGATGGGGGGTACGTAATGAATCAAACCTCTATATGCGTTAAACCCGTACGGGTAGTAAGACGTGGTGATAATAACTAAAAAATCTTTTATCATGTTCTATAGCGCAAACATACCAATACAGATTTTATAAACCATAAATATATAGGTAGTAGGACGGAGTGAAAATAAAATGTATAAGTTAATCCCTTCTTTCGCCAGTAGGATAAATAACGCCGAAGAAAAAAGTAGTCAAATATATTTTCTACAGAGAGTTTTCACAATACATGATATTATAAAATAATGTTAACACTGTATATTAATGGTCTTATTTAATTTTTAAATATCATTTACTAAATCTATTGAACTCATCATTAATAAATTTATGATATTCCCCCAACACATTACCCATTTTGTTTGTTTATTATATAAAAAGTAGACTAATTTGTATAGGTTTCTAGAAGAAACTGAGTTTGGCATGTGTAGTTATTAAACACTCTACACTTATTGAATATTTAATACAGGTGGGTTGGAGGAGAAAGTTAACTTAGATGAAGTGCACTCTCAATAAGGATGTTGAAACTATATTTAAAACCAAACCGAAAGAACACGAACTGCGTTTGTTTATGCTGAGTTACCCGTCAACTGACAAGTAAATTACGAGACTAACTACTTGTGTTTCACACAAAAATAAACGTATTGGCTATTGTTGTAATATTGCTCTTTTAACTTTTTATAATATTTGCTTTCAGAACAAGATGCCGTGCGGGCCATCGACATTTATGAGTTATTTCTCCTTGCCGACGGAGCCATAAACTTGGACTTGTTTGAACGGTGTGTGTCAATGCTTAAATTTACAATATATTAAACAATAAAATATAGACTAATTTAAAGAAGTTGCCTGGAGAGGCAAATAAGCCCATTAGTTTTGAATCCACTCAAATAGTGTAGATCTAAATGTAGGATCGGCTATTGGTACCATGGTACTGAGGCCAGGATTTTCTGGGCCCCAGGCATGAGATATAGATTCACATGTTAAAAAAATTGTAGCATGCGAAATAAAATAAAACATAAAATCTAACATAGTGATAAGCAATTAATGCCTATATATCCTAAGGAATTGTGAAAGCTCAGCCCAACAGATGGGATTTTCTCCATAGGAACTTACTGGAATTTGTCACAATTATATGTTTGGTTTAGTCTTGTCCTTTGTTTCTAATTGTTTAGAAGTTTCACGGAGTCTATTATTATTGTACGTAAATTAAATTTGGCACGCGCAAATAGTTGGGTAGTGAATGAAATTTATTATTTAAATACAATTATTTCATCGTATGCGTAACATTTCAGTGTTCAGCTTCGTGTTGACCTTTGAACATGGCTTTTGTTTTGTAAATGTGAAAAACGTGGCTAAAAAGTGTACAATGGGGGCTGAACAGGGCGGTGTGGGAGTTAATCCCCCACTCCCCAACTGGAATAAACTCCTCCCCTCTCCTGCAATAAAATCCCATCTTATATATTTATTTACCACCCTCGGATATCTCAAATATTGAGTCGAAAAAATTACCTTTTATCAAACTTCAAATAGCTTATAGATGCATCCAAGTTTGAAATATTTTTCAGGGGATACCTACCAAATTTTAACAGCTTCTTTCATAGACATCTTAATTATCCTCAAAATTTAGGTCCAAGATCACTCTAAATATCTTCTAGGAACATTCAAATTTCAGGAAGACCACTCCAAGGGCATCCAAAAAACTACTTTTTATACAACAAAACAATCACATTTTGCTATGAAATATAAACTCAAATAAATCAGAACTAAACATAGAAAGTCAACAGTTCGATAAGTTTAAAAACGATGACTTCTTTATTAATGTATATGGTAATGACATACTTTTCATAGTTTGTCATGGCTCAACAAATTTAGAAAATATTATTCTCTTTATTTTAATGCAAAGATGACAAATGAACGAGTATTTTACCCGCCTCGGTGGCCGCACGGTCTAACGCGCTAATCTCATATTATTATTATTATTATTATGGTTTAAAGGCCCATCAACACATCGAGGTCATTAGGGCCTTGAAATATAAGAAAAACATAATAAAATCCCCATTGGGTAAAGAGATTAAACATTCACCATCTGAGACACTCCATAGGAGTGCTCAAATGTGCTTTTAGTATAAATTAAGTGATACACCTGCTAAAAAAAACACAAGTGTATCACTCCAATAAAAAGACAAAACAAACATATTAAAATATAAAACGTTAAAATGACACATGTTAAAATTATAATACGTTAAAAAACAAAACATGTTAAATTGTAATAAAACTGTTAAAAAGATCTCAATATGAATAATATCCAAAAGAGCCACTTTATAAAAGTGACTCAAATGGCATCAAAAATATTCGCCTGGCGTATAAAACGGAGTAAACAAATAACTCCGTCCGCGCTATCGCGTAATAAAAAACGTAGGTCACCTTTAAAATAAAGAGCCAGACGGATAGGGGCGAGTTTGCGACACTCCACCAGAATGTGATGCACACTAAGGGGAGTATCACAAAACTCACAAACTGGAGGTGGATCCCCTCTCAGTAAAAAACTATGGGTCAATGAAGTATGCCCGACGCGGAGTCTCGTCACGATGACCTCTTCTCTTCTTGACTTTCGTATAGAAGAGGGCCATCGCGACACACCGTCCCTGATGGACCGCAGCTTGTTATGAACAGGGGTCGAGACCCATTGCTCGTGCCAGGTGCGTAAGACTCCACGCTGAAAATAACCCTTTAGATCTAAAAACATGACACCCAGGCTCGCCTCCGGAGGCAGGCGTGCTGCCTCCTTGGCTGCCTGGTCCGCCAGTTCATTTCCTGGAAGACCAGCGTGACCAGGAATCCAGCAAAAGGCGAGCCGAGTGCTTAATGAATCAATTTTAAAAATTTGTTCATGTATCATCTGCACGAGGGGATTCCAGGAGTAGAGAGTGGACAATGCCAACAGAGCACTCATGGAATCTGTGCAGATGAGGACAGAACGGTGAATACTTCGGTAAACAAAACACAAAGATTTAAAAATGGCATATAATTCAGCCGTAAAAAACACTGGTTTCTTTAGGTAAACCAAATTTAAAATTGGATCCTTCCACAACAAAAGCACATACCACGGAGGCTCCAGATTTAGAGCCATCAGAGTAGATGCGCTCAAATCCGTGAAAGCGAGTGGAGAGGAGCTCATTAATTGTCCTCTCATATACAAAGTTTGGGGTGGTCGCTTTAGGGAACTTGGCTAGATCAAAATGGCATTTCGGAGGGCGTATCTTCCAGGGAGAAACTCGACCTGGTGATGTGGGGATAGCCTTTGGCAGGACTATCCCACACGTGTCGAAAACCGATAGCATCCTGATCCCAACCGGCTTTGTACTACGCCATTTGGTTTCATACAAGACACGGTTAGGGGGATGAAACACAGGACGATAGGCAACATGCTGCGCCATGCAATGAAGTTACGACACGTAAGATGCCAGAAGATAGGAACCGCCGGTAAGAAAGAGGGGGCTCACCGGCGTCGGCACAGATGCTAGACGACTGGACTGGTGCGAAAAGCACCGGTAGCCAGTCTAATGCCAGCATGGTGGACACTATCTAGAATCTTTAACGCCGAAGGTCTAGCTGAACCATAAACAAAACTGCCATAGTCTAGTATAAATCTTACCAAAGCCCTATACAGGCGCGTCAAGGTTTCCCTATCAGCACCCCAGGACCGACCGCTAACTACTTTTGAGCAAATTCAATGGTTTGATACACCTCGCTTTCAGGTCTTTGATGTGGGGGATCCAAGTTAATTTAAAATCAAATAAAAGTCCCAGAAACTTTACGGTTCTGAGACTGGTAGAAACGGCATAGTTCATTAAAATATTGGGGGCTGGCTGTATTCCCGCGTAATCTATGGAAGTGGACGACCGTCGTTTTGGCTGCAGAGAAGCGAAAGCCATAACGCGATGCCCACGACCAAAGATTGTTAACACTCAGTTGTATCTGTCGTTCAGCCTGTGGAGACTTGACGAACTGAAATAAATTGCTTAGTCATCCACAAAGAGGCATGAACGAACAGGTGAGCGCACGTTGTCCACAATACTATTTATCGCGATAGCGAACAACGTACAGCTCAGAATACTACCCTGAGGCACCCCCATTTTCTTGAATAAAATCCTCGGATAAGGTGTTATTTAACCTTACCCGGAAGTGTATATCTGACATAAAATTAGATATAAAAGAAGGAAGGTTCCTCGAAACCCCCAATTAGAAAGTGATCTCAAAATGCCGTACCGCAGTGGTGTCGTACGCTTTCTCCAGATCGAAGAAAACAGCCAGAAGTGCTGCTTAGGGAGAAAAGCGTCACGAAGACAGCCGTCTCTAGACGGACAAGATTATCCACTGTAGATCGGTTCCGGCGAAAACCACATTGAATATTAGATAGCAGATTGTGGGATTCTAAATACGATATAAGTCGTTTATTAATAATTTTTTCCAGTATTTTACATACACAACTAGTTAAAGCTATCGATCTATAACTAGTTGCCTCTAATTTATCTTTGCCACTTTTATATAACGGATAACGATTGCTTGCCTCCAAAGTGATGGGAAATGATGAAATTCCCAGACACTATTGAAAAGGTCCAGAAGATATGCGTGTCCGGCAGGGGGCAGCTGCCGCAACATTTCATAGTGGATATCATCTGGACCGAAGCTGTGTTACCTGCCTGGGAGAGGGCATAGTCAGTTCATCTTGAGTAAAGGGGGAGTTATAATCCTCCCCCCGACTTGGACCAAAATCAATAGTACGGGCGCTCGATGCTCCTCTTATGCACCGCAAACTCGTTAGAGTAGCTCGCAGTGCTAGAAATAGCGGCGAACATCGAGCCCAATACTTTGGGCGACCTCCATAGGGGAGGAAACAAGTGAACCGTTAGACATGAGTGCTGGTATATTTTAATGGTAATTTTTGCTACTACGTACTTTACGAATGTGATCCCAAACCTTGGTTGTGGGAGTGGAAATAGTAAGGGTAGAAATAAACTGTCTCCAAGACTCTCTTCTGCTTTCTCGAATGATACGGCGAGCTCTAGCACGTAAAATCCGGAATGACTCCAGATTCTCCGAGGTTGGACGTCGATGAAAGAGACGTAGGGCCCTTCGACGGTTAGAAATAGCCAGCCGGCACTCCTCGTTCCACCAGGGAACAGGACGGTGGCGCGGGTTTGGCGAGGATTTTGGGATGGATGCCCTCGCCGCCGCTATGACCGTCGAAGTAAATTTCCCAGCCTTAACATCGACGTCGGGAGAATGGGATTCGTCGAATACGGCGAGCTCGCGGAATTCATCCCAGTTAGCACGTTTTAGAACCCATTGGGGAACCTTGCTGTACGGGGAGGATCTTTAATTTGTGAAAGCAGAATGGGAAAGTGATCGCTGCCACATAGTTCCGAGTGAACCTCCCAAAGGAAGTGAGCAGCAATCCCGGGGCTACAAAGGGCTAGGTCGATGGCAGAGGATACACCATTAAAGGTGGAGAAGTGTGTCTGGGTCCCGGTGTTCAATAAAACCAGGTTTCCCGAAACGAGAATATCCTCTACCATCCTCCCGCGGGTGTCTGTAAAATTAGACCCCCACACCAGGTTATGCGCGTTAAAGTCCACCAAGATGATATAGGGGGCGGGAAGTTGTACAAAGAGGGCCTCTAGAGTCCTCTTGGAAACACGTTCACCTGGTGAGAGGTAAATGCAGCATACGTTACCTCCATACGAAGGGAGGCTCTGACAGCAATCATTTATAGATCAGAAACAAATTAATATTCTTATGATATATAGTGCTTCGTTCGAATATAGCCACATCTCCGCTAGCCCGATCAAAAAAAGGCTTGTCGTACGATACACATCGTACCCACGAAGCATCGGGTTGTCAGTTGGGCGTAAGTGGGTCTCCTGCAAACACAAGATGGGAAGATGCAGGGAAGAAATTAGTTGTTTAATTTCCTCTACGCGAGCATAGAAACCCCTACAATTCAATTGTAGTAGCGACATTATGTATAAATATAGGTTTAATTCATCCACGCAATCCATGGCGCTATCTCTCAAGAATAAAAATTGGTTATGGACCTTTTTAGATCCTTTTTCCTTGCCGAGTCTCTCCTGGACCTCTCGTTTCAAGAGAGGCTTTTGTTTCTCCAGAAGAATTTTGGGCGTTGGTTCGTGTGCGAAGGCTTTGTTATAGCCTTCGACGCTTTTTTTTTAATCATTAATTTCGGCGATACCTCGTTGGGTCTTTCTTGAGGCACTGGCAGGACTCGCCTTGGCGGCCTCACCTGTTTCGCCACCCACTCCAACCTTCGAAGACTCAGAGACTAGAGAGGGCGAACTAACAACGGCCGCAAATACTTTTGTTCCCCGAGGTGGACTCGGGGGGTTACCCGAGGTGGACTCGGGGATGTTCTCTAAGGAGGGCCACGAGGAGAGCTCATAGGTGAAACAGTGGTGGAGACAACATCTCCGAAGTTGTCACCTAGGGCACTAATTTTCATCGCCACCGTTGCCGGCGCGCTATTACTATTTTTTCTCGAGTAGAGGTCAGTGGCACGGGTCTCGAAGAAGGCTTTGAAATGTTAACTGCGCAATGGCATTGGGGCAATTGATATTCTGGGAAACTATCTGACTGTAAGAGGTCTGAAATATCGAGCTTGGCTAATACGTATTCTTTGCGTGCTTGGTTTATGGAATCTTTTTTTCAGTGTTTATCTCAAGCACTTTTTTCTCCACCTTCCATTTCGGACAGGCCCGAGACCAAGCAGAGTGCGAACCCTGCAGTTAACACAGAATTTAGGAGACTCACACGGTGTATCGGAGCCTCCTGTCCGCAATCCCGCATAGGTTGGCTTACCACGGCATCATGCTTATATGTCCAAACTCCTGGCACGAAAGCGCGCGAGGTTTAGGGACATACGGCCGGCCCTGAGCACGTGAAAACCCCTCGGACCTCCTTGGAAGGGTTGGTTCGCAAAGGTAAAGTATAAGTGTCAGTTTTTTTTTTCACTGCCGTTCTTTTTCACACTATACGGTTACTTCATGCATTCTGAGGGGCTTACTCCTCACAGAATTTCCTCAATGCTCCCGGTCCAGGTTCATAGCAAGGACCACTCCCTTCAAACTTGAGGGGAACCGTGGGTTTTCCACCTCACCATATACAACGTATTGCCAACGGAATTTCTTTAAGAGCCATTGGTCCTAATTGGAATGTCGGATGTTGTCTGAATGAGAATGGGCCGTCACGAATTTTCTTATAACACACTGCCTTGCTTCACCATTTATCGCTCTTTCGAGGAAAATGGGCTGACGCCTTAAGTTTCCATTGCATCTCTCGAGAACACCAGGAAGCGGGGCTGGGGCCTCACCATTTCTCGGGTTACCAGGACAGGGCTGACGGCTTACCCTTTCCGCCTCTTATCTATATTATACCCTCGAGGGGCCGGGCAGACAGTTGCCAGCGGTGTTTGGCAGACGTTGCCAGCGGCGACAAGTTTGTCGGCCATGCCATGATTGGGGACAACCTACAAACAATCTCGGACGTAACCCAGGGTGATCCAATTGGTTCTCCCAAAAACATAGGGCCCCCTGTTAACTGTCCCGACGAAGGCTCTATACAAGCTAGACTGACAACCTCGATAGAGCATCGCCGAAAGAGGTCGTCGCAGCAAGTGGGTGTAGGAAAGTGCAATTTTACTCCGGGCCCTCATGAACCAACCGACTTTTCCAAAGTAGGGTACCCGGTTATTGTCATCCCTTAAGCCCTTCTACTAAATATTGCAACCGGCGGGCACTTTCATTTAGGAGCTCAAGGCAGTGGTACCAATAATAAACGAGAAGAGCCGGGGTTATTTGCCATGGTCGTCAACGGAAAGGCCAAAGGCCTCTTGCGGATGAACTTTGGGGGGAAAAGAAAAAAAGGAAGGAGAAAAAAAGGGCGGGGGGAAAAGGGGGGAGATAAAGCGAAGGGGGGAGGGTGAAAAAAAGGGGGAAAGTGAAGGAAGAAGAAAATGATGGAAAGGAAAGATATAGGATAGTTTTCCCACACGAGGTACGTCCGCACAAAGCCTCCCCTTTTAGGTCCTTTCTACGAAAGCAGGGGTTACTGCGGGACTATTCTAAACCCCGCCCGCAGGGGGGTGTTTTTATGTTGAATTTATTCCATGTAAAATTTAATTTGATATAATTATTTGAAAAAAACATGAACGTTCAACAGAAAAGTTATTAAACTATTTCTGACAGCTTCGAAAGATATTAGAAATATATATAATTATTTATTAAACGCCAGAATGAGAACTTATATCAAATAAGGCTTTAGCTTAGCCATATTAATTTGCAATAACAATAACATCAATCCACAACTTTTCCTAACGAAAACAACATGATTCTTTTTCCAAAAAGGTCAATTATCAAAATTACATCTCCTACAATTATTAAATGAGCCCTAAATATTCTTTTGTAATCTCTTTTTTAATTACCTACGCCGTTATATAATTAACCTAAAACAATTCCTAATCATAAACATTTCCCAAAGATCATTTTTAAAACAAACAATAATTAAAGTTTTAAACCTTTTGTTCCATTATTAAAAAAAGAAAACTTTCCGTACAATCAAATAAGCCCTCATCTAAGTTTTTGTTTGTTTGCAAAAGAAAATTTAAAAAAACAACAGGAACGTATCGTCTTTGACAAAACTAAATACAGAATTATTTATTAAAGTTAAATTTCGATATTTCCAAATAATAAATCATCCCATTAATACTAGTTAACAATCGATATCCTCTTAACAATCGATAATTTAACTCAATTAAATTACATCTAATTAATGGTTACACAACTGATTTTTTTTTTGTAAAATATTTAAGTGAGAAGCCAAAAGAAAATTTAAAAAATTAAATAAAAAACATATTCATACCAAAAGAAAAAATATTATGAAGCCAAGAGAAATTGATCTTCATTTTGCTATACAAAAATAGCTTCTCCTTCCCAAATATAACCAAGTCCAAGAGTGTCGACAATTGCTCTGTCGGCACATAAATCAAAACAAGCCCAAGGGCTTTTGGGTAACGGAAAAATTTTGGGGGGGGAAACATATGGAACAACCCGGGAAGAAAATACAATCTACAATTGCTTCTACACTATTCTCAGAGCTCCGGGACTGTTAGAGAACATCGACAAGCATCAAACTTTGCAACTCGAATTCTATGCCAAAAATTCACAACCCATACAACTCTAGTGGTCGTGTCTGAAACTTGCCGCGGCGACAGTCTAAACTTTGTCTCGGGTATGAAGTCGTGTTATTGTTTCTCCCCCGACGTGTAGTGTACCGACGCTGGGGGTGGTGAAACGGGTAGTAATGCATAATTCTTCTATTCTTGTAGCATAATGCTACAAAGTTTCATAGTCAAGATAGTCTGAATTGATTTAGTCACTCGAAGCAATACGGGCTAGGTCTGGGAAGTTCGTGTCTGTCCGTAATATTGGTGATGTTACCCAGGCAGCCAATGAGAATGGGTATAAATTTAGTGACGTAGGTAAAAAACAAGATGAGAAAGAAATCACTTTTTGTTGTCAATATGGGGACGTAAATAATCGGTTTACTGCCAACTAGAGAGAAATAATATTCGGCCTTAATTCATTCGAAATAAGCTGTCATCGAAGATAAGCGAACTTCGTTTTCTGTTCTAATGCAAAAAAGAAAGCCTGGAAAGACATCGCAGAGGGCTTAAAATTTTTAAATGCTAAAATTTACACATGTAAGTATGACTGTACGTTTCGGAATATGTTAGATTTAATTATATTCTGAGTTTTTAATTCCTGAAATATTCGGTTACCTACCTACTATTTCTTATATTTATTATGCTAGTTTCCTTGAATTTTAATTTGCTGATATCTTACTCAAGATTTTTCCAAGAGTTTAATCTTTTCCACCTCTTCAAGATGACATTAATTTATTAAGGATAGTTTTAAACACCGTCAAATGGGGTGAATAGAAACAGTGGGTGACTAGCAACAAAGCTTTGAAATCTTTTTCGAAAGCAACTGACAGAGAAAAAACAAACCAAAAAAACAGCAAGTTTATTTGTTTCTGAATTTTGTCATCCAACATATAGTCAAGGAAAATTTAGTTTAGTTATGTTGGCAACACTGTCGGTTTATGCATTCGTCTTCTTAAGTTGAGATAACATTTTGTCTGTGTTTTGGTGTTCAAAAAACTTCTGTTATAAGTACCAAACCATTAAATATAATTCACAAAAAAAATTGGAATACAAGTATTTTAGCATTTCATTTATTTTTAAACCCTCGTTCACATTTTTTGTCATTTTTTTTGCAATGAATTTTTTTTACTGCAACTTCACGTTTGGAATGTGTGAGGGGAATAGAAACACAGTTTTTTTATTCCCCAAAAACCACTTTTATTTACTTTTATTTTATTTTAGATTTGAATGTTACCATGTCCCACAAGTCAAGCCAAACCCTGGAAGGGGAAATCACTATAAAAACCACTCAGCAAAGAAAATTAGGTTGGCTGTTGAAAGCGGCTACTGAATAGCTCTGTATTGGCGTATTAAGCCCAAAGTCCAGGGTTTGATTTCCAGTGTCCAGGTGTCATTTTCAATTTGTCAACTTTATGACGAATCAACCACCAAGCGCTGTAGTTGATACTTGATTAAGAACGGGGATCGTCCATATTAATTGAGGAGATTCCACACCTGGACATGGGATCTAGTAAGGATGAAATTTGATTTAGGATTTAAGACTTAAGATATATCGCTCAAAAAATAAAATAGAAAGAATTGATTGATACAATTTGTCAAGTTAATTGATGTAATAAAATAAAAATATCAGATCAAAATGTAATTTCTCGAACTACTCCTAACATCGGAGGGGGGTAGCAAGGACGGCGGAATAACATATATTTTCGTGCGAAGATTAGGAGTCCCTTACGAGGCAACTTGGTGGGTTAAGGTTAATTGCTGAAACGCACTCGGTCTCGGCCCCCCTCCCTGGAAGTGTGAGAGAACCTGATGCCTGATGTTTTACATCTGTTCTGTTTGCCTGACGTACGGTTTCCATCCCAAGGGAGAGGTTTTTTAAACTTGACACTGTTTAAGGTCTTAAATTAAATCGAGATTAAACCAAGTTTAGAGAGAACTTAAGGTTGAGGTTAAATGACGAAACGTGCTGGATTTGTCTCTCTCAACCCCGAGAGAACTCGGCATACCTAAGCCGCTAAGCCACAGGATCGGTTAACCTTTTTTTCTTTTCGAGTCCATGACTTTTCCTCGCTCTGAGAAGTAGTGATGAACGAATATAGCTTGAGTCTATAAGAGTAGTGATGCTCGATAGTTTTTGCTACAAAACTGAAAGTTAAAGAGTACGTCATATAGTCGGCGCAACGAATTAATCCCAGTTCTCTAACCGGAGGAAAAGTGAGGTGGAGCGTTACAGG
Organism: Timema cristinae; assembly: GCA_039000515.1. Taxonomy (NCBI): domain Eukaryota; kingdom Metazoa; phylum Arthropoda; class Insecta; order Phasmatodea; family Timematidae; genus Timema; species Timema cristinae. Next base: position 53,151 of record JBCFYV010000817.1, read on the forward strand.
CAGATAAACTTTGTAAGCGCCAGGGATCGAGCCCCAGAACCTCTGAACCTGTGAGTAGGGGCTCTTACCACGAGATCACAGAGGTGGTCTCAACAATGCTTATTAACCTTCAAAATAAATCGGGATATTTAAAACTCGACATTCGTTGTTGAATATCCGTCAACATTAGAATGAAGAAAAAAACAAGACAATCACCTTTAGCCTGCAATCCCTACCATTACAACTGTGAACATTCTAAGATATTCCACCATTCGTCTCTCTCTCCCTCCACACCACACAGGTTATCTCTCTCCCACACCAGACTATCTCTCTCCTCATACAGGTTATTTCTCTCCCACACAGGTTATCTCTCTCTCCCTCACACGGGTTATCTCTCCCGCTCATACTGGTTATCTCCTCTCCCCCCGCCAACTGGTTATCTCTCTCTCCAAACAAGGGACAGTTGAACAAGGGGCAAGTTGAACAAGGTACAGTTGAACAAGGTACAGTTGAACAAATACAGTTGAACAAGGTCTAGTTGGACAAGGGACAGTTGGACAAGGTCCAGTTGAACAAGGTACAGTTGAACAAAGGGACATTTTAACAAGGTCCAGTCGAAAAAGGTACATTTGAACAAGGTCCATCGAAACAAGGTACATTGAACAAGGTCCAGTCGAACAAGGTACATTTGAACAAGGTCCAGTCGAACAAGGTACATTTGAACAAGGTCCATTGAACAAGGTACATTTTAAAAAGGTCCATTGAACAAGGTACATTTGAAAAAGGTCCAGTTGAACAAGGTCCAGTTGAACAAGGTACATTTGAGCAAGTCCAGTTGAACAAGGTCCAGTTGAACAGGTACATTAGACAAGGTATAGTTGAACAAGGTACAGTTGAACAAGGAACATTTGGAACAAGGTACCATTTGAACAAGGTCCAGTCGAAAAAGGTACATTTGAATAAGGTCCAGTTGAACAAGGTACATTTGAAAAAGGTCCAGTTGAACAAGGTACATTTGAACAGGTACATTTGAGCAAGTCCAGTTGAACAAGGTCCAGTTTGAACAAAGGTCCATTGAACGGGTACATTTAGACAAGGTGAGTTTGAAAAAGGTACAGTTGACAAGGTACAAGTTGAACAAGGTCATTTGAACAACCCAGTTGAACAAGCTCCAGTTGAACAAGGTACATTTGAACAAGGTGCAGTTGAACAAGGTGCGTTGAACAAGGTACAACAACATGATACACCATAGCTCCTATCCATGTAACATCATAATTCATTAGCTACCTCCATGTAACACGTATACATCAAGCTCCTAACCATGTAACACATGATACACAAAGCTCCTGATCCATGAACATCATGATTCATTACTACCTCCATGAACCGTGAAACATCAAAGCTCCTGATCCATGTAACATCATATTCATTAGCTACCTCAATGTAACATCGTGTACATCAGCGCCCTAATCCATGTAACATCCGATATACCAACCCTGATCCGTTAACATCATGATAAATTAGCTACCTCCATGTAACATCGTGAAAATCAGAGCCCAATCCTGAAAATCACGATATACCAGAGCTCCTATTCCGTGTAACATCATGATAAATTAGCTACCTCCATGTAACATCGTGAAACATATAGCTCCTAATCCAGTAACATCACGATATACCAAGCTCTTGATCCGGAAAACAACAAAAAATTTTAACTACCCCTGTAACATCATGATATATTGCACCTCCAGTAACAATCATGGATTCATTACTACCTCCATGTAACAAAGATCATCAAGCTCCAAGCATGTAACATCATATACCCCAAAAGAGCTCCTATCCATGTAACATCATGATACATTAGCTCCCCACCAGAACATCATATTTTAGCTACCCCATGAAAAAACCGTGATACTCAAGCTCCTGATCCTGTAACCCATCGTTGAATTGAAATTACAAGCATGGGGGGGTAGAAGAAGCCGCGTCTCAGGACAAGGTTAGCACATGTCAGGTTACTACGAGTCCGGTTAGCTACGAGTCTCAGGAGTAAGGTTAGCTAGGATCTAAGGTTAGCTAGAATCCAAGGAGCCCCGAACGCATTACGGACCCACGCTAGATATGAGACCCCAGGTAGAAACATGCTGGCTGTAGCAAGGGAGACCCTCCTTAACAGCTGGACGTAACCTAGGAGAGACCACACCCTCCAGGTAAAAAACATTTGGACTCTAGCTAGGTGAGAGAGGGTCTTCACTGGGATACCCTCCCTCGTGTTCCTCACACCACACTGCGTTTGCGTTGATTGTTCATGTTACCGTTAGATACAGATTCAACCATAGGTAATATAGTCTTCGATCAGAGCACAGCTCCTGTTGGCCTCCCGATTGTACCAGGTAAGGCATTGACCGGGAGGGCGACTTCGGACCTGAACACCACTCAGAGAATTACTTAAGACCCCTGTTAAACTTGAGTTGAGAGGCGTGGCAGGCATGTTATGGAACGCCTAGCAAAGACATTGAAGACAGCAGCTTTGGTCAGGGACAAAGTATAAAACGCGCTAGTTCTCAAATAGCTTAAAACTTTCTGTTATGAGCTATAAAAAAATATATCTCTTTTTTTAGAGGAATGTTAAAGGAAATCTTTCGACTTCATTTTAAACGTGAACCATTTCTTATTACAGGGGCCCCTTAAAGACGTTTTTCTGGTTGCTGACCACCAACATGCGGGGCTTGCCAAAACTAGACCTTTGTCGGTTGCTGTATCACCATTACAGGGACTTGTCACAAGCAGGAGCACTTTTAACCAGGCTCTTAACCGGGTCAGCAAGACTTAATACGCCCAAGGGGCTGAAAAAATGGAATTATGAAACTGTTCAATAACCTGGAAACCCTATGATCGTTGACGTATGTGGGGTACAGGTCACGTCGCTTGAAGCGCATGGATTACTTTTACACCCGGTCTTACTACCCTTCATGCTATTGGTTACAGTGCAGAGCATTGATTCAAGGTTGAATACGAGAGTAATATAAGTTTATCTAACTCGCATCTAAGTCCCGTATTACGTCGTTGGTGAGTACAGGACTGTTTTCTAGTGATGTATCGCGGGAGTAAGGTTCACCGTTCGAGCTGCTGTAATCTTGATGGAAACTTCCACCCCTCACGATCGGTATCCCCTGATCTTAATCCTGTTCGTAAGCTGCACTCTGAACAAGGGCTTAAAACGAGCTTATGGTTTACACCATGAACATCTGCAAGAGAACTAGAACTTTCCCAATCATAGAGTTCAACGTTCCGGGAGGGTGTGGCTTAGAATACTCTCGTTCCCTATAATAAGCAACCCTTCTAATGAAAACATAGTTTCTACTACATTCTAGGGAAAATATCCGCAAACATAAGGTGGTTCGCTATGTTGACGACGGCAAGGAACTCGAGGATGAAATAGTATTCAATTCAAGGAGGTAGCGTTCAAATTTTCGAACCCTTTGAGGAGGCCAACTAAAGTTTCTTTCCTCCATTCAAGATCGAAACCCTCCGCATCGAGCAGGAAAAGAGATGGGCGGTGAGTATTAAACGGGGCTATCTGTTGCATGAAGAAGTACATACTCGAATCTTCGTTCTATCATAATTTTCTCACTAGAAACGTAAAAACACACGGTTATCAATCTATATTATAGGAACTGAGAAAAGCGTAGTTACAAGTATCATCGCCGACGATAATGATAAGTATAACTTTGCGAGCTAGGCAAACTCGGCTGCCCTTCTCTGAGTAAGCTTTAAAACTTACAGGTAACAAGTTTCTAACTCATTCCGGTATTAACTCGGCGCCACGGAAAATTTGCGACTACCAACGAATGGTTTGAGTCGATTAGACAAGACTTTTTGCGATCTGAAAAGGTGAGATGTTAAGGGGAGTACGCAGGTAACTAATTCAAATACGTTGACCTCCAATAATCTAGTTTTTAAAATTTAAAGCAAACTCAAAACTTTTTTAGTAAAATTTGGTTAGTTATCAAACTACATAAAGGGACAATTGTAAAAGTTAATATATCGAAAGAGGTCAATTTGTATTCTGAAGTTATAACACAATACAGTATTTAACTTTTTGACGTAACATTGGCAGGAACTTTGTAAAAAATTCATATTCCGATTTCTTGTTACTTTTTACCGTCTCTTAATTCAAAGGTAATTTGAAAGAGTCAATTTGTATTCTGTTAGTTATAACACGATGGCAGTATTTAACTTTAGGCTGTCAACATTGAGGGAAAAACGTAATATATCTTTTTTTTTATGTTTAGATCAAATTAAATCAAGTGTAGAATTTAGCTCCACGTTAATGTTTCTTTGTTAGATTGTTGCTCACGCTAGCAAAGTTTTGTATTTTTAATTGGTTTTCAAAATCAGCAAAGCGGTTGATTTCAATAGTTTTTTCGATAGGATTCTCTCATTTTATTTAAACTTGGTTTAACAATTTAGAATTTAAGGCTTGGAAAATTTCCCAAAACTTTACAACATTTGTATTAGAGTTGCACTATACATTTTAATTCAAGGATAACGGATATAACGATTTAGATAATTTTATAATATTCTAAGTCTTATCTGTTTTGCAAAACACCTTACTGTTTGATGAATATTTTCCTCTAGAAAAGATGTAACGCAGACAAAAAGTAAAATTAGGTTAACATATTGTCAAATAAGAAAACTTTACACTTAAAAATAATTCATCTTTAAATTTTTAGCATATGTAAGGGATGAATGATAACTAAAAAAAAAAGAGAATGTAATTTTTTTTTTTTTTTTTATTGTTTGCTCACGTTAGCTAAAGTTTTTTGTATTTTTAATTGGTTGGAAACAACAAAGCTTGTTAATTTCAATAGTTTTGTTTCAAGGAATAAAATTATCGAACAAACTTACAAAAGTCGTTGTAAAGGAACTAAGTGTTGGTACGAAACAGCAAGATATTGACTGATCTTCTATAATTTTTTGAGCGATATCTCTTAGTCTTAAATTTCTAAATCAAATTCACTTCTTAACTTTTGACTAGTATAGAATGTTTTTTTAAAATGGATTGTTTAAATCTGTTTAGAATACTCCTCCAATCCCTAAAATTAATGTATTGTCACGTTCATACGGGAGACGCTGGGTGTTCACCCAAAGACTTTATTTTATAATCATTGTATCACCGAATGAAAGACTTATTTTTTCCTGAGAAAAGAATTTAATTTTTAATAAACTTTGACTGAATATATAATGATGTATCATTGTAATCTTAAGAAATACACATTAAATAAGAGGTTGTACTATTTGTTTTAAACCTTAGTTCACGATCCTTTTTAAAAAAGATGAAATTTTACTCGCGTACAGAAATATTTAATTTAAAATTTTCCCCCATTAAAATTTAGAAGTATCATTATAAGACTATTTTCTGAGCAAAAAAAGATAGAGAAAACATTACAAGAAATAAAAGAGTATCCTTTAAGATTATATTCTAAGGTAACAATACCAAAGTTTGGAATTTTTTTTTTTTAAATCTTTTAATGCTTTTATTACCCCCACCCTCATGTCTCTACTGTTTACATTTACCGGATATTATTAATATCTAAAAAAAAGCATTAACTTATAGTGAAATCTTATTAATTTTGGCACATAGAATATGTTTTTTTTAATACTGATGAAATGGACCGTACCTAAGTATAGTGTCAAGGGGTTAAAGATGAACATGGAGGAACCTAATAGATGCGAGTAGCTACCAAAATAATTTAGTATCTTTCTTCAATTTAAATTTTTCAATACCAAAACCTTTGGTATCATTATTTAGGTCTCATATTAGGTATAAGTGTATACCTGTGAGATCACCCACCCGCTTTTAAAGTTCCCCGTTAATTAAGATTGACTCTTCTTTGTAAACTCACTCTGTCAAGTCTAGATATTTCCCCGTGCTTCCCTGTAACCTATCAAGTAGACACGCGTGTCAAGGGGCTTTTTGTTTTTGCGCCATCTCACGGATCATATTCTGAAAATTGAAAAAAAACAAACCCGGACACTGGAATCAAACCCTGGACTTTGCTTAATACGCCAATACAGAGCTTTCAGTAGCCGATGAATTCCGCACTCCATCATAGACTTTGCCTTAACCCCCCGGCACGGGAAGATTCCTGATAACTCACAAAGGTCCCGGGTTAGATCCCCGTGTCCAGGTGTGGAACTCCTAAAGATGAAGAAAAACTACTAAGTTCCTTGTAAGAGAGAGAGAGAGAGAAGCAATACTTGCAAGGAGCAATGTATACAGGCGGAGGTTACCCTCCCGCCCCCTCACCGCCGGCATGTTTAAAACCAAACCCCACTACCACCCTTACGCACCCCTTACCTCCCCTCACATACCACTGCCCTGAAAATCATCTGCGTGTATAAGGGCCAATAAGAAAAAAATATAACTGCACATTGCCTGCCCTGTAAATATCCCCCTCTGTAAAGCGACTATACCAAAACCCCATCTCACTCTGAGAGGTAAAGAGAGAGAAAAAAACCCTCCCACGCCCGTCGCTCCCCTCGCCAACCGTTTCCATCATCAACACACAACACACCCACCCTCCCCGCCCCCCCTAACTTCCCCTACCTACCCTGAAAACTATATGCATGTATAAGCGCCTATACCAAAACCCATCCCACTACCTTCATGACGTCCACTTCCGCCCTGAGGACCGTAAATGTATATTACCAGTGTAATAGCTTTTTAACCCTCAAACAGTAAGGCCGGGTCGGATGCAACCCAGACAGCAGTTTTCTTTGTAGTGCGCATGCGCTGTTTATCTCAAGTCACGGGGCCCCTGTTATCCTTTCTCCCAGTTGTTCTCTAGGCCTCCTAGCTTCATGGTGTGCAAGGTAAGTGTATGTCCATTCTATATTCATTTACATACGCGCTCGCGCTCTCCCGGGTCGGATACGACCCCCACCTTACTGTTAAGGTTATAGATTTTTTTAACGACTTTGACAGAGTTTTTTTTTTTTCAGTACTAAAGTGATGGAGGGAAAAACTTTTTTTCCACTCCCGAGGAGATTTTGCGAGAATTACGTTCTACAAGAAGAGTCTGACGACGAATTGGATGATCATCTTGTTTAAACGTGCTCTGAAACGAATGACGATATTTACATAATTGACGACAATGTAACGATATTTTTGATCAGAAGAGGTAACAGACATTCATGAAGCAATAGGATTAAACCCAGTTGACCTAGATGGAGAACGAAATTTCTTGCTCGGGAAAGATAATGATACAATATGGACAGATAAACCTTTATTTTCAAAATTTTCAAAGGCACCTTCTGCAAACATAGTCATTCATCTTCCGGGGCCTAAGGGCAAAGCGCGAGGGATAACAGATGATTAAAGCTATTTTCGTTATTTTTCACAGATGAAATGCAGACAAAATAGTGTGCCATACAAACCAAGAAATTTAAAAGAGCAAAAATTAGGTAACAATTCAGTGCAATAGGTTCATATCTCCTACTAACGCCATGGAGATCAAGTGCTTTAATTGGAGTGTTATATTATGAGTGCTTTTTTGAAAAATTCAGGCTTAAACCCTGATGATAATGTTCACCCCATATTCGCCCCCCCATTTTCGAAGTTCAATGAAAAAAAAATTGATTTTCACTCGCGACCTCCGAACCTTCGGTTTGAAGATAAAGATACAAAGAAATTCGCAAGTCTAGTGACAAGTTTGCTGCTTTCTTGAAATGTGGAATGTATTTGAAAATAAATGTGCAGAATTCTAACACGCCATTAGAGTATCTTACAGTCGACGAGACACGTCTTAACTTTCGCGGTAGATGCCCCTTTAAGATGTACATTCCAAATAAGCCTGATAATATGGCTAAAAATTATCTCATTGTGTGAAGCCAGAACTTTTATTTTATGGGAGGCATACCATATTTAGGGTAAGAACGCGAGAAGAAAAAAGGTGACCTATCTTTGCCTACTCAATACGTACTACAGCGCACTAAACCACTGTATGGAAGCAACAGAAATGTGACATCAGACAACTGGTTTTCTTCTTATGAGTTGACTGAAGAATTTCGCAAGAGAAAACTTACCTTTGTAGGGACTCTACGGAAGAATAAACCACAAATACCACCATCAATGTTGTCAGGTACGGCAGAGATGTCTTCTTGTTTTTTACATCAACACGATAAAATGCTGATTTCCCACACAACCAAAAAAAACACAAAAAAGTACTATTGATTTCATCCGTGCATTTCACAGGGAAATAAACGAAAATTCTAAGATACCTGAGATCAAATAATTTTAATAATTTGACAAAAGGAGGAGTGGACGTCCTTGACAAGCTTTGTCATAACACAACAAAAAGGAAGAGTCGCCGTTGGCCCATGCGTTTCTTATACGGAATTTTAGACATTGCTGGAGTGAATAGTTTCGTACTTTACAAATGAACTGTGATGAAGACTCTTATTCAAACGATGCAAGATCAAATTTTCTAAAAAACTTAGCATTTGCCTTGACCAAAACATTGATGATAAAGAGGTTCAAAACAAACATCTTCCGAAGGAACTACGGACCAACAGATTAGTAAAGTGTTGGGAATGCAAGAGGAAGAGAAAGTTGAAAGAAAGTAGCTAACCATCATCCAGGAAGAGAAGAAGATGTGATTTGTGTGATAAAACTAAAGATAGGAAAGGAAATGAGTTTTGTACAAGATGTAAATAGATGCTTGTATGGAGAGCATAAAATTGGTTAATATGCCCTCCGTGCTATTGGATATGGACTCTGATGAAACAGCAACAGTGATTTTATACTAATCTTGGGTTTTAGAATTGTGATGGCTTATAATAATTTTATTTTTCATAAAGCTTTATATAAGACTTTCTGAGACCGGCAATTTACTCATACTTTGGAACTGAGCCAATTAAGTATTTGTGTTTCTCAATTAATTATTAAACTTTTGTATTTTTTCTTCTTTAGTAAAAATTATATTCAAGTTTCTTGCTATTATTACTTTTTAGGTACTTTAACCAATGAAAAATGTGTTGTGCGACCGAGACCAACGTCGCCCCTACAACCCCTTTTCCTCGAGCCCCTCCCCCACGCGGTCCGCTAGATGGGTCAACTGTCCTCCCCGAGGCCCAGTCCACTAGTTCTAAAACACTCTAAGAGATCGCGCCAGGACAAAGGGCTCGATCAAGTCCAAAGACCGTAAACAATAAAAGGACAAAAAAAACCTATTCAATGGTAAAAAATATGTAATAATGATGCAGTTGTTTAGTCTTAGATAAGTAATAAAGGCTAAAATAGATATGCAGAATAAGTTAGAGAATAAGACCGAGGAGAAGGGTTGGGCCCACCCTCCTCTCGCTGATAAGATTGCAACATGTACGGAGATAAGAAGAAAATAAAGAATAAACCTCACCTGTCTCATACCTATAATCTGGTTTCATTTCTTAAACCCTAAATATTCCTCAGCGCTCAGAACCATTCGGGCTGCCATTTTAATCCTTCACCCCCCCCCCCCCCTTTATATTTTTGCGCTGAGCCCATTGGGCCTCCCTCCAAAACCATTCTAGTACCAGACGCAGCAAAGGAGGTATACACCGCAAGGCCAGGCAGAACAATATCACATCTTCAAGGCCCCTCCTCACACCGACATCCTTCCTATATCCATCCGCGTCATCCCACCCTCTGTCCCCCGAAACCTTTTCTCACGCAAACCCGCCTACCTATTACGACCCCTCTCTCTTCCTCCTCCGTATCTCTAGTCGACTATCAACCCCCTGCCCCTCTCAGACCCAAGAGAACACACATAAAATGCCTCGCCAATAAAAAAAAAGTGCAGCTGAGACTTCCGCCTAGGTCAAGGCGACGGTCCTCCCAGCTCCCCGAAGCCAGAACCGACAGCGGAAGAACAAATTAACAAAAATATAAATGGTCGGATCCCACCTTACCGATACGTCCTCAAAATACACCTTACTGTTTGAGGAATAAGTGTAAGAGTTACTTGTTTATTTAAGAGTAGGTCTAGGCTTGTGATTTTAGGAGAGTTCATGTGAAGTATTTCACTCACCATTTTGACTCCAATGTTACTGTGATTTCCTTCCCTGGGTGCTGTGTTGGTGACATGATTCCTGTTGCAGAAGAGGTTGTCCCATACTTTGAGTGTGTGATTTTACATGTTGGAACAAACAACCTCAAATCGTCGCTGAGCAACGCATTGAGAGATTTTGGACAACTTGCTGTCAACGATCAGCTATGTCAACCCAGAGGCATATGTAAGAGCCATAATGATAACCATACCTTGCGCGTACCTATGGTTTAGGGGTTTGCCTGTCCCAACCCAAAATACAAAACGGTAATGATAAACCATACCTTGCTTGCTGGGTAATATATTCCCGTTGCATTATGGTAATAAATTGGTGAATCCGTGGGTCACCAAAACTGATCCAACACGCATTTGTTTTGCGCAGTACCTTGGCTGGCAAGCCAATAGGCGATAACTCTAAGCACTAGCGACGAGCAGACGACACTTTTTTTTCTTGTGCAATCCGCCATATTTATTTAGTTGATTAATAATTAAATATTCGACAACGTTATTGTTATAACTTAAAGTAATGAGTGGGAAAGTTGGATAATTTAGATGACATCGACGATGTTATAGAAGGACTGGTTGATTTCAAGGAAGATGCGACAAACTTAATCCCCAAACGTTATTTACGTGATATTGACAATCCTTTATAATTTTATAGTGAAGATGAGTTTCGGATGCGATTTCGGGTCAGTAAAGATAATGTAGTAAATATTTTGCATCCTCTGGTTGAAGATTTGTTGAAGAAAACCGACCAAAGAGGTCTACCTCTACCCTCTATTCAAAAGTTTGATTCTGGCACTGAGAGTTTACGCCACAGGAAACATTCAGGTACATAAATCAAAGAACTACTTGTATTCTTTATTTTAAATTTAAAGTTGGACCTAAAATGAGAGAGACTGGGTATGATATTTTATGGAGAAAAAAGTATTACCATTGATTTCTATTTGACGTCTTGATGTTTATATATTCAATCAAAACTTTGGAATAACTAACATTCAACAACATATTTAATTTAATTTTATAATTGACTATATTTAATGATTTTACATAATTTTAAAAGTGGAAATAACACTCTAAAATCGGTGAGTGTAAGTCGTGCTATATTGCCCCAACCTGATCAAATAGTAATGCTCTTAAAGTTTGTTTATAATTTATGCATATCATCAATCAAGAAAAGTGCTTTGTAGGCCTAGTTAAGAATACAGGCATAGGCCTTTAATAAGATTTGAAAACTTCTCGTTTAAACAAATATAAATAATGAAAATATTGTCAAGTATAAATACTGTAATAGCATAAATCAACATTTAAATTTTGAAAATAATTTAGAGCTAAAATATTTAATATAAATATAACCTAAATTTGCCTTGCTCTGTTAAGATGTAAGCCTTGTAACCCCACTATCGTTTTTTAGCTGTATCAACACCCATCAAGTGCTTCCTCTTGGGACCAAATACCGGTACCTTGTATGTGGGTGGCCTAGTGATAAAGTTTGGTGAAAAGTCTTAAATTCAGAAGTAAGCCTACTGTAGACATTAGTCATACCGAGATACTTTTAATTATCCCATTCTAATGCCCTTGCTAAAAACTCTACACATAGCTGCTCTAACTCTACCTATCATTTGTTTCTCCTAACTATATTGAAAACAATTTAATGCTGCACTCTTGCGGTCATCCACAAAAATATCTTTAATAGTTGACAATGAAACACCACAGCGGGGCTATTCAAAAACCAATGTAAAAAGGGAAAGGTTTGCAAAAAATTTGGGTTTTAATTTTTTTTTTGCTGCCCTTTTAAAAAAACTAATTAAGATAAAAACTAAAGTTTTTTTACATAGGCCCATTATATTGGGGTATCATTACTTATTATTTTCATTTATTTTTTTTTTTGATTGTATTATTTAAAACCCAAATTTCTGGAGACTTACACGGAGTGAGTCAAGCAACTGCAGGGGGCAAAAGT